>VDFB02271358.1:573350030-573416195 GCA_007258455.2 Sequoia sempervirens
TTGATGTAACTATCATTGATAAGCCTAGAAAAGACAATGTTGTTGCTAACTTTCTTTCCAAAATTATTTTGCAGGATAATCAAGAACCAGTGGATGATACATTTCTTGATGAACTTTTATTTGCTATATCAATTCATCCACCATGGTTTGTTGATTTGGAAAATTACCTTGTAATAGGGAAGTGCCCAAGTCAATTCAGTCATAAACAAAAAAAGAGGTTAATTCGTGAAAGTTCCATATTTCAATGGATTAATGGTCTTTTATTTAAATTATGCCCTGACCATGTTTTATGCATATGCGTAACTAATTTAGATGTATATGATGTAGTACACACCTATCATCATGAGCCTAAAGGAGGACACTATTCAGTTGTGAGAACAATTCACAAGATCTTAGGAGCTGGCTACTTTTGGCCATCAATGACAAAGGATGTTTCATTCTTTTTCAAACACTGGGATGAGTGTCAAAGGATGGGAAGACCCATGCCAACCATGGAGATATCGTTTCAGCCACAAATAGCTTGGGAACCATTTGAAAAATGGGCCATCAATTTTGTGGGACCAGTAGATCCACCTTAAAAAAGGGCAACAATACATCCTTGTTTGTACCGATTATGCAACAAAATGGGCTGAGGTAAAAGCATTACCAAAAACAAAAGAAGATAAAGTTGCAGATTTTTTGTACAAGCAAATTCTCCAAAGATTTGGTGCACCGAGAGAGATTGTTTCAGACTAGGGACCACAGTTTGTATCAACAATGATGGAATCATTTTTGCAGAGATACAAAATAACTCACAGAAAATCTTCACCATATCACCCTCAGGTGAATGGACAAGTGTAAGTCACAAATAGGGAGTTAGAGAATATTCTGACAAAAACAGTTTCTTTAAGGAAAACAGACTGGGTAGATAGGTTGAATGAAGCAGTATGGGCCTATAACACGATGTGGAAAACAACAACTGGGTTTTCCCCATATGAACTTGTGTATGGAAAAAAACTAGTCATGCTAATAGAATTTGAATTAAAAACAATGAAAATAGTAGTAGAAATTAGAATTAATTTACTTGAATCTGAGAAGAGTAGAATTTTGCAACTCAACAGACTTGATGAAATGAGAATGGAGGAACTTCAACATACTGAGGTGATTTAGAAGTAAAGAAAGGAATGGCATGATAAACATATTGTGTCCAGACAGTTCAAAGAAGGAGATTGGGCATTGTTATTTGACTCCATATTTGAAGAGTTTAAGGGGGAGTTCCATACCAGATGGTTAGGACCCTATGAGATAACTCAAGTATTTGAAAATGGAGTTGTCCAATTGATTATGATTGATGGAGAGAAGAGAGTCATGCTAGTTAATGGTCACCGACTGAAAACTTATCATAAGTTGGCAACAAAGGAGGAATTTATGGATGAAGTGCAACACAAAATTCAACATTTTCTCATGGAAGACATCTCTTCCATGAGAGAATATCTTTGAACCTATGAAGAAGGAATGAATAAACAAGGTATATTGAAAACCAAAAAATGGTTGTTTACCTTGCTAAAAAAAAGGGAAGTAAATTGAATACCAGTAAAAGGTGGTTTGCTTTCAAAAAATAAAATAGATGACTGAAAACCAACAAATGGTAGTCTATCTATGTTAACTCCTGACAGCTCCTGAAGGTCCCTAAAGAGCTCTGAAAAAGCTCCTGAAAACCCCTAAAGATCCTGAAGGTTGAGAACTCTAAAAACTTTGTGTGGCTCAATAGCTCCTGAAAACTCTTGAAGTTCCAAGACTCCTGAGAGCTCCTGAAGTACCCATGAAGAGCTCTTGAAGACCCTAAATATTGAAGACTTTGTTTGGCTCGATGGCTCCTAAAATTTTGACTCCCAAGAGCTCCTAAAGGTTCCTGAAGAACTCGAAGGCTCACAATAAATTAAGGTGCGCATTTAATGTGAATATTATTCTCTAAGGTAGTTAGACTAATGTAAAATAGGTAAATATTAATAAATCTAGACATCTCCACCATTTTGTTATTAATAATGGTAATAAATACCTTTTAATCATTTCAAAAAGTGGCAGGATGGTGGATATAAGGAATGATGTGACATTTGATGATGTCAGTAGTAATAACAGATCTTGTTATGATTCACTTGTCTTTTCAAAAATCTTCCCAAGTACATGTTGACATGTGTAAAAGATGTCGCCAACCTTGCAAATTAAAATTGCAAACTTCATTTCATGGCGTGCAAATTGTCCAGAGCAGTAAAGGAAGTGAATGTGAAGAATTAATGACACGTCATGTCATTATTCAAATTAGCTGCTCCAAAAACAAGGAAAAATCACTCCTCATTTTGTTAAGTAATTCAGTATGTTAGTTAAGTCTACCAGTAAAGTACGCCATTGTTGATACACAGAGATGGGGAACAAAAGGAATGTTGAGCCCGAGAATTTCACTCTTGATTCTAAAACTAGGAGATTGTTAGTAGAAGCTGGATGGCTAGATTTTGTAATGCAATATGAAGGTTTTCAGCCAAAAATGATTGAAGAATTTGTGAGAATTTTTTGTGTGAATGTCACTAGGGTAAGGGGAGAAATCATTGAGGTCACTCTAGAGATAATGAGTGAAATCTCTAGAATTCTAGCTGAGGGAAAACCGGTTAACAAAGGACGAGTAAAATTTGAGAAATTGGTGGTTGTGTTTCACCAAGAGCTAGAAAGAAGGCCAGAAATTCAAATGCACAAAGGAGACTAGCATGGAATAGCTCGTAGCAGTTTGGAAGAGCCATGGAGAATTGTTGCAATGTGGCTAATGAGGTTCTTCACTTGCAAAGGAAAGTATGGCACGATATTGGGTCTGGGAATGTGGCTATTAATACATTTGAGGTATGGATAGACAAGACCTTCTGCTAGGATAAATCTTCCTACGTTTTTGTTCCAACAAATTGCAAACATGATTTTGAGGGTAAAGTCTAGAGGTGAATCTTCTATAAAATACTAGGGATTGATTCATTTAATAATTAAGCATCATTTTTTTAAAGAAAGAAACTAGGAAGCAGGGTTGGTTAGAATTTTTGTCTGAACCTATAGAAAAGAAAAAGGGGAAACTCACAAAGGGACCCACAACTAAAAAGTCAAAAATTGAGAAAGGAGAATCTTCCAAGAAGAGGGGGAAAATAAAATCACAAGAAACATCTAGGGTAACCGTACTAGTTCAAAAAAGAGGAGGCAAGAAGTACATGAGGAAAGCCCTAGCCATGCTGAAACCATTGTGTCTACCCCTGAAGAGACACCTATAATTCAAACCCCTGTTCTGAAAATCCCTATAGAAACTATTGTGGGCCATGAAGAAACTCATACACCAGTACATTGTCCTGAGTAGCCCCAAAGTCCCCCTGAAGACCCAATGCCGACTCTTGAAAGAACCCCTATTATTGAAATCCATGACTCTGCTGAAGATTTTAAGGCACAATCCGAAGAACAAGAAGCATTAGAGGAATTTGAAGAAGAGGAAACAATGAGATCCCCTACACCTTCTCCAACTTTTGAGCAAAGAAAAGGAAAAGAACCATTGATTGAAGAAGAAGAATCCCATGAAAAGTTGAATGAAGAAGAGTTAGAAACTGAGGAATTGTTGAGGACTATGAAAATGTCCCATTTAGAAGCTAAATTAGAGCAAGAAAGGAAAAGTATGCAATTTCTTGAAGAGAAATTGAGAAGAGAAGAAGAAGAAGTGTAACAATCCTTCAACAAAACTCAAGAAATGGAAAGGAAAATTGAACAAAATGAAGCAAGATATAGAGAGAAATTGAATAAAACTGAGGATGCCCTGCAACAAGCTAGTGTACAAGCATTAGCAAATGTTGAAGAAATTTCAAAATTAAAAGAAGAATTGCAGCAAAAGGAAGAACAATTAAAACAACATTCTATGTGGTTTTATTCACAAGAAGCCTCCACTTCCGCGGCCCCACCACGCTATCTTGCCCTACCTTCCATTCCGTCTGATATCCCTTCCATTCCATCAGATGTTCCTCCTTCGGCCCAGCCTAGATATCTCTCCCTAGAAGCCTTGAAATTCAAGGAGGAAAATAAAAATTTGAAAGAGCAGATACAACAGTTAGAGGAAGAAAAAAATGAGATTGAAAGAAGACTTCAACAAACAACAGAAATAAGTTTTGCAATACTTTTCATGAGAAGACTAGTAGGGGTGTATGCTTTGTTTCTTAGAGAAAGGTTTCTTGAATGGAAGCTTAATCAATTAAGCTTAGGAAGAAGTCTAGATTATCACAGTGATAAAGATTTTCTGCAGGATTACTTTCATAGCCACCCTGACATCCAAAATCAAATGTGTGAGTTTTTCCACCATGGATTTTTAATGGGGGATAATGACAACTCTATGTTAAATATTTATGTTGGTGAGATACAAATTAGATCATTTGTTTCTTTAATGCAAAATCAAATAGAATGGTCAAGTAGAATGGACAAATATAAAGAAGCACATAAAAGGTATGGCTTGCCAATGAGGCCTAGAATGCCTCATGCAGAGAAATATATCAAAGAAATAAGATCAGTGGTAAGGCTCAATCACATTAATCCTCTTTATGTCTCAAACTTGCTCAGCAATATTTCTGCATTCCAGAATATTGAGGGAACACTTCCACTATTGGCAATACAATCCTGTGAGGAAAGGTATCAACTAATTCCTAAGTCAGTTGGAAGAAGAGAACCAATAAGTCTGAACAATATCAGGTGGAGTTTGATAAGAATCAGACATGTGATTACTTTGATTAAACAACAAAGAGAATTCTGGGTCAGCATGAGATTCAGAATGTCGATTATCATTATGCTAGCCCCAAAGCTCAAAGAATCAACCAATATGCCTCAGGGAGTGTTAAGACCATGGTTTGAAAAGCTGAGGCAAAACCATGGCTTTGCACTCAATAGCAGATCGCACAAGGAAGGAGTGTTCGACTGCTGCATTTGGATGGAGGCACTAAACAAGGAAAAGGAGACCACCATAATCCTTGATGAGGAACCATGAGGACATGGTCTAGAACAAGTGGGGAAGAAAATGATGAGAGGCTCAAAATACTCTTATTTGAATCATTTCATGTTAAAAGACATGTTATTTTTGTTAATTAACATGACTAGTGGTAGATTATAGATTAACATATTATCTTACTTTGCTTTATGTTTAACTAAATTAGTGGATATATTTGAAGTAATGGTTTATGATTAAATGCGTTATTTTATGGTGATATTAATGAGATAATTATGTTGCATTGATCTTTTACTACCATAAATTGCTATCCTTTTCTTAAGGGTTTTGAACAAGGTATTTTAAAGATTGATGATTTGATTAAACTCTCTATTTAATCAAGGGAAATAATCATGCCATTGATGGGCCCTGGTGGATGATGAATCACTCAAGTCCAAATCATCTTCTTTGTAGTTAGTTATGGCACTTCTATTTCCAACGCCAATCTGGCATATTTCTCTATGTCCTGCTTTAGTTATGTTTCAGTTTCGCTTTAAATTTGTTTTAATCTTTAGTTAGAAGCCTTGAATCTTGGCAGTTAATTGCCATGTTGTAAATTCAATAAGGATATGTTATAAATATCCATGTTTCAGTTTTAAATAGGAGTTAGATAATTTTCAATCAAAATTCTGTAATCGATGGCAATACTTTGTTTTGTGTCCCACCTTGATCAATTTGAATGAAAGCAACAAGTTAACTCAATCATTGTGTTAAGGGATCTCACTTTGGGAAGAGCAGGACCTGCTCAACCTTTGGGATCAATATTATGTTGGTATTTTACTAAGTTATGTTATTTCTTATTATTGATATTAAAATATGAAGTGTTAGATGTTAATTCTAGAATGATAAGTTGTTGAATCATTTTTTTTGTGAATGATAAATCTAGACAGTTACTTATGTTTGAATCACTTTTAGTTCATCATAGTTAGATTAAGTTGTTAGAATGATTATAAGGTTTATTAGATTAATCATATCTAGATGTTGTTTGGAATAATTAAGTTTAGTAATTATTTGTTGAGTTTAATTAGAAGAAATGATGGAGACTTATGAAAAGATGGAATTGAAGTTAGTTGAAAATCTGTTCATGGAAATTAGTGTTTATGTTTTCTAGATTAATTATCATTTAAGTTTTCTAGATTAATTGTCATTTTCTTTCAATTCAATTTTATTCTTAAAATAGTATTTAATTTCCAACAAATCTTAAGATAGATTTCCTTTAAAAAGCAAAATAGAATTAATTTGGATTTCATATTCTAGATTAAGGATTAAAGTAATTTTTAGTCTTCTCCATGAATCGTTCACAATCAAGTCCAATGAAGTTAGAAATAATTCAACAAAACTTTAGTTTAGGAAATAAGATAGAATTAATCCTTAGGAATCAGTCGCTGCAGTTCAACTCCTAAGAGCTCTTGAAGAGCTCCTGAAAGCTCCTGAAGGAACTAAATTGATACCTGAAGTCACTATTTAGAGTGCAAAAACCCCCAAAAAAAAATTTGTGACAACCATCCTTATCGCATATAGCTCTGAGACACACCTAGTTCAATAAATAATTGACTAAATGATGTAAGTTGTGACATCAACGACCTTGCACATCAGTACCCACTCACCAGCTAACTTCATCTTACCAGTTTCCTCCTCACCAACCACAAGTCCCTCAGCAACATCAAATACCTTCTCGGCCTCTTTATCAACAACCACCATCTTACCAACAACCACCACTGCATACACAAATCCCAACACAAATGCTAAGCAACCCTACTACTCAATACCTATATCACCCACAAAGCACGTATACTACGTACGCTACCCCATCCAATCCTAATCCCACTTATCATAATCCTCAATAATCCCAGCCACAACCATCTTACACAAATCCACAAAAATCTCAACATAATCCTTATAACCAGCAATCCAATCTGCAACAGCCTCCATATGCTGCCCAACAACCAACTACCGCTTATAATTATCAATCTAATATGTATTATTCCCAACAACAACCATCATACCAATAGGGTGCCTCCACCTCATACTATCAGGCCCTATTGCCTAATCAACCATCTTACACCAATCCACAATCTGTGTATCCTAACCAATATCAGAAAACCTCTTCATATCAGCCTCTGCCATCATACGATCAAACCATCCCAACTCCATCCACACAATATCAACAATATGCTCCATATAGTCAATCTAATCCAACCAATCCTCCCTCGACACCTGCTAATAAAGAGTGGGAAGAGATAAAATCTGCATTAAAAAACTTGCAAGCAGGGACCTCCAAAAAGTCTTTCAAGTTTGATGAGATTTGTCCCTATCTGTTTGATCCCTCAATCTCACTTGTTCCTTTTCCTAAGCATTTTGAAATGCCAAAGTTTGATAAATACAAAGGAACTAAAGACCCAAAGAACCACCTTTAGGAATTCTACTCACACTGCCAAGAAGTCCTGCACAATGACAATTATCTCTTAGAGTTATTCCCTAGGAGTCTAACGAGGTAGCCCTAGATTGGTTCATGGGTCTTCCAAAGGGATCAATCTCTTCTTTTGTGGATCTTTCAAAAAAAATTGTTACACATTTCTCCTTTAATTTGGATAAATATATTGATACCTTAGATATTTTGAAAGAAAAACAATGTGAGGGAGAGACCTTTGCAAGTTATCTACAAAGGTGGCATGCTTTGGCCAGTCGAATGAAATCTCATAATAGTGAGGAGGACATGGTGACTCCTTTCATAGAAAATGCTTAGTCGAATATGGCATATAATCTCAACCTTCATTGTGTCACAGCCTTTGCATAGGTCATAGAAAAAGGTCCTATCATTGAGAGAGAGCTCATTGCTAAGGGATAGATCAAAATTTATAATCCAGATAAGGATAAGTCATCAGGGGATAAGTTCCGCTACTGGAAAAAGAACAAGAACACAGTCAATGATGGTGTCATGGATACCAAGAAAGTTTAGGTAGCTAACACCTCACAGAGGTCACAATACGTCCCTAATCAACCGTTAGTTTCTAATGTCATATCAGTGTCACAAGGGGGGCCACATCCTCCCCAACAATCCAATCAGCAAAATCAAGGGAACAATAAATGCTCATTCACTCCTCTAGGAGAATCTTTGAGTGTTGTTTTCAATAGGCTCCTCCAAGCAAGCTATCCAATCACTTATCCTGTGACTAATCCATTCGATGAGTCTAAACCAAAGCCTGCTTGGTACAAAGAAAATGAATACTATGATTTTCACAAAATAAAAGGTCATTCCACAAATAAGTGTTAGGGACTAAAAATGTACATCCAAGATCTTATAGATTGAGGTGATATCCAAGTGGATGCAAACCAGGCCACATCATCCAATGCCCAACTCTAGATATATCAAAACGCTTTCCAAAAATACAATTAGGGTGTTAGTACGTCCAATGCTAATCCCAGGTCAAGCAACAACAATAGTCAAAACAACAACACAAATAATGTCAGCTACAAGAATGTACCCTATAACTATGATGGAATAGTTATGTGCATTAGTCAGGTAGAGCATCATGTGTCCATGATTCACGTTAAAGGAAAAGACCCACAATGTGCTATCACAACTTGCCACACCCACATAACTATCCCTAGAGCTTCCACATCCACCCAACCAACTCTTGTAAGCTCTTAGTACAATATTCTTGATCACCTTGGAAAGAATCCATATCAAATATCTATCCTATATTTGCTTAGGTCTTCTCTTGTCCATCAAGGAATCCTCACAAAATCTTTGTAGGATACTCATGTGCCAAATGATATAGATCCTACCCAATTTCAAGCCTTGGTAGGACACTTGTCATCCACATATTAGCTAGGCTTTAGTCAAAATGATATGCCTTTCATTGACTCAAACCATAATCATCCCATTCACATTGAGGTGCTCGTAGCCCATCATAAAGTAAAAAGGGTCCTGGTAGATAATGGCTTTGCCCTTAATATTTGTACACTAAAGTTCATAAAATAGGTAGGCTACACCCATGCTGACTTGAACAACCAGGTTATCACCATCAAAGTGTATGACAACACAGAATGAGACTCTGAAGGAATTATTTGTCTTCCTATCTAGGTTGGCCATGTTGTACAATATACCACGTGTCATGTCCTTGATCTAGACCTTCCATACAATCTCCTTCTTGGCCACCCATGGGTCCATGCCATGCAGGTTGTCTTGTCCACCTATCATCAATGTCTGAAATTCCCATTTAATGGGATGGAAGTAACTATACATGTCGATCCACAACCCTTTGAGTATTGTCGTGCATTAGAAGCTTCCTTCCCTCACTCTCACTACTATCCAAGAGTGGAAGTGGGGCCACCTTAGGCATCATCCTCCAATCCATTTTCCAACCCATCATCCACCACATAATCCAATCCATCTCCCACATCTGAATCCACAATCACCAAGGTCCAAATCATAGACAAAGGTTATGGTGAGTATGAGATGTGCACAACTTTGAATGTGGCCACCATGCCACCATCACCTCGTACTTATGGCCAACCTTCTCAGTCCACACAAAAGAAGAAGAGAAGACAATCACACTCAGTTCTAAGAACGTGGGGTCCGGCACATTCTGATCTCTTGGGACACAACAAGATCAACCAGAAGATGATATCAATCAATGGATATACTGAGAAGAGCCCAAGCCCTCGCCTCCTCTTAAGGAATATTTCCAGGAGACTTATCCTCATGCATCTAAGTTAGTTGAAAAGTATAATTATCAAGGGGAGGCCTTGGCATAGAGGAACAAGGAAGACAACAACCTATTGATACTCTTGTATGACCAAGACATTTGGGCTTAGGTTATGACACGAAACAAAAGGGTCCTGGACCATCAACTAGTACTTCCCATAACGTTAGTGTGGATAATGGTTTCCTTGAGGACATACCCAAGGAAGAGTCCATCATCCTCGCATATGATGATGTAGATATCTCATTCATGTTCAACTACCTATCTATCTTTTCCATCAGCCTTTCCCTTCGCCATCCTAAACTCATTGACTGGGACTTACGAGGTAGTGCACCTATCAATACCTTTACATCAGTGGACACCTATGTGCATCTCATGGGATTGGGGGAAGATGAACACCCTAATTACAAAAATAAGAAGAAACAAAATAAAAAGGGGTAATCTAGTGAAAACCTCTCTGAGGCACTTCCTGACTCAACAAAAGTCAAAATAAAGGGTGTATCTGATAGTGAAAACCTTGATGAGGTGCTGGAGGATGGGGATGTTCATCTTCCCCTTGTTGGAACTCAATTGTCCGAATGGTCCTTTATCTTGATCGAAGAAACTCAAGAAGTTAATTTGGGAACCAAAGAAGACCCTAAGATCACATACATAGCCAAATCCTTATCAGAGGAAGAGCATTCTATCATCTTCAATTTGCTAAAAGAGGGAATTATCAATTTCACATGGACTTATTCAAACATGCCAGGTCTAGATCTTGCTTTGGTGGTTCACCATTTGGATGTTCGTCTAGATGCCAAACCTATTAAGTAGAAACTAAGGAAGATGCATCCCTGGGTGGATTTTCTTGTCAAGAAAGAGTTGGAGAAACTGTTAGAGGATGAGTTCATAAGACCTATAGACTATTCTAACTAGATATCCAACATTGTGCCCGTGGCCAAACTAAATGGAAACATCAAAATTTGTACAGATTTTTGGGATCTCAATAAAGCTTGTCCAAAGGATGATTTCCCCCTTCCAAATATTAACATGTTGGTTGACCTCACAATAGGGCATGAAATGCTATCCCTTATGGATGGTTTCTTTGGCTATAAGCAGATCAGGATCACACTAGAAGATCAACATAAAACTACCTTCACCACTCCTTGGGGCACCTTTTGCTATAATGTCATGCCCTTTGGATTGAAAAATATGGGGGCAACCTATCAACATGCTATGACTATCATCTTCCATGATCTCATTCATATCATAATGGAAGATTATGTTGATGATATATTGGGGAAGTCCAAGACCAGAGAAGAGCATCTTGAGATCCTAAAGAAAATATTTGAGCGATTAGAGCATTATAATTGCGTATGAATCCCAAGACATGTGTATTTGGAGTTACATCTAGAAAGCTCTTAGGTTTCATAGTCTCTAGAAGGGGTATCAAGGTAGATCCAGCAAAGGTTAAAGCTATAATGGAAATTCCCCCATCATGTAATCTCAAGCAGTTAAGGAGCCTTCAAGGGAAGCTACAGTCCATCTGATGGTTCATAGCTCAGCTAGCTGACAAGTGTCAATCATTCACACATCTCTTGCGTAAAGACACCACCTTCAAGTGGGATTC
Organism: Sequoia sempervirens; assembly: GCA_007258455.2. Classification (NCBI taxonomy): domain Eukaryota; kingdom Viridiplantae; phylum Streptophyta; class Pinopsida; order Cupressales; family Cupressaceae; genus Sequoia; species Sequoia sempervirens. The sequence continues at coordinate 573,361,369 of VDFB02271358.1, forward strand.
AGAATGTCAGCAAGGCTTTAATAAGACTAAGGAGTATTTGGCTCATCACCCATCCTCATGCCTCCTATTCCAGGTAAACCACTTTTGTTGTACATCTCAACTACGTCAGTTGCACTAGGAGCATTATTAGCACAACATGATGAGTCTTCTAAAGAACGAACAATCTATTACATCAGTCGAACATTAGTCGGCTATGAAATCAACTACTCAATGGAAAAGGCTTGTCTGGTCGTGGTTTTCAGCTCACAAAAGCTTCGTCATTACATGCTCAGTCATCTTGTGAAGCTAATATCAAAATTTGATCCACTCAAGTATCTATTGTCTAGAACTTCTTTGATTGGTCACATGGCCAAGTGGGTCATGTTACTAAGCAAGTTCGACATAGAGTACATGGACCGCAAGATGATTAAGGGACAATTCATAGCAAATCAGTTGGTCAATGCTCCTCTGATGGATGCATATCCTTTAGTAGCTGAGTTTCCTAACAAATAAGTCCTCACAGTCATAGAAGTAGATATATGGACGCTCTATTTTTATGGGTCGTACACACATAATGGAGTTGGTGCAGGTGTCTTATTCATTACTCCTCAAGGTGACTACATCCCAAAGTCATTCAAATTGGAATTTCCATGCACCAATAACATCGAAAAATATGAAGCTCTTATCATTGGTCTTAGAATCGCCATCCAAAGGAACATCACCCATCTACGAGTCTTTAGTGATTCCCAACTAATTATCAAACAAGTCAATGATGAGTTTCAAACTAAGGATGAAAATTTGTTACCCTACAAATGCATGGTGGATGACTTCAAGAATTATTTCACCTTCATCCAATTTGAGCAGATCCCCAAAGTCTATAACAAGGCAAGAGATGCAATGGCTACAATCGGTTCCCTCGTTGATATGCCTAAAGATCGAACGAATAGTGAGTTCCTCGTCGAACAACTTTTAATCCCAGCATATTATGTCCCCAATAATGAGATGGTGTGTGATATCATAGGTCTTGAATCACCCTGGTACCATGACATTTACACTTATCTCTATGATTATATCCTACACTTGACCTTACACAAAATCAATGCAAATCCTTTATTCAACGCACTTCCTGCTATATCATTGTGGGAGATACAATTTATCATCATGGGTATGATGGCACTCTCCTTAGGTGTCTGAATGAATCAGAAGCTCACACTGTGTTAACCGAGGTACATAGTGGTGTCTGTGGGGCCCATTCTAATGGCATGGCCTTAGCCAAATAGATTCTCAGAGGTGGTTATTATTGGCCTACAATGGAGAATGACTCTTGTGAGTTTGTGAAGAAACGTCTACCTTTCCAACAACATGCAGATTTAATCCATGCTCCCGCATAGTATTTGCAACCCATCTTGCACCATGACCCTTTTCTCAATGGGGTTTTGACTTGATCAACAAGATTTACCCTCCATCCTCTGATGATCATACTTTCATCATCACCGCCACTAAATACTTTACCAAGTGGGTGGAAGCAATTCCACTCTCTCAAATTATGGGTATTCAGATATCCAAATTCATCCTTTTCCATATTCTCTATAGATATGGAATCCCTTCCACCATCATCACCGACAATGGAAAGCCATTCAAAAATTAGTTTATGAAACACCTTTGTGAGACATATCATATCCAACATCGTTAGTCCATGCCCTATTACCCATGAGGTAATGGTCAAGCAGAGACAACCAACAAAACCCTCATCAAAATCCTTAAAAAGGTGGTCAATAATATTGGTAGAGATTGGCATCTCCATCTCGCCCTTTGGGCTTACCACACATCCATCTACACTCCCACTAGTGCCACTCCATACTCCCTTGTTTATGGTGCCGATGCAATATTTCCAATCAAAGTTGAGATTCCCACTCTGAATATCTCTGAAGAACCTTATCGGTGATGAAGACACCCAAGTTGCACACTTAAATCAGCTTGAACTTCTGGATGAAAAGCGTATCAGGGCCTACAATCATCTACAAGCATACCAATATCATCTTAGGAGGAGCTATACTAAGAAAGTTCATCCTCACCAGTTTAATGTTGGTGATCTAGTCCTCAAGGAAAATCAGTGTACCCAGCAAGATTGAGACAAGAAAGAAAATTTTGAGGCCAATTGGTTAGGTCCTTTTGTTGTCACAACTAAATATGGTTCTGGGGCATACATGCTTGCTACACCTAAAGGGGAGCCCCTAGATTATCCTATCAACATCATGCACATGAAGAGGTTCTATACCTGAGTTAGTTGGGCTATCCTATCCTGCAAAATACCAAAAAAAAAAGTAAAAAAATCATCAAAAAAGTCAAAAAAAAATCAAAAAAAAATCCAAAAATAGTAAAGAGAAATAATTCGTCCTATCGTGAAAACCACCCTTGATGGTGCCTTGGATAAGTAAATTTGGTGAAAACCTAGCAACATGCACCATTTGTAGAGGGCTTAATCATTATCTACCTTGCATCCTAGTTACTTTATGCTTCCATCTTATCCTCGCATCCTATCCTTGCACCCTATCCATTCAATCCTTTCATCTTTATTTGCTTATCTGTCATTGGGTATATTTTGGTTGAGCATTGGACGATTCACAATGGCTATCCTCAATCCTGAGCTTTTATCCTAAGTATGAGCTTGTTCCATATGTTCGTCACTATTGTTTGTCAGTTTTTTGTCCTCATCTAGGATCTTCTCATCATGTCGGTCATCATCAAGTCTCATCTTCTCTGTTGTCCTTTTGTCAAACTATGTTTCCCCTGCACTTTCACATAGGCAAGGTCGATTATCTTCAAGCAATTTCAAAGGATGGAACAACAGGAACCATGCAAGATAAACTAACACAAAAGAATTTACCAGAGAAACCAAAATGCCTTCAATTGTATTAGATCACCAAAATGTAGCAACAATTCCACTATTTTGTGTTACAACATTTTCTCCAAAGAACTAACTACTATCTCTACTACAAAATGCTCTAGCTCTTTCTTAATCTAGCTTATCTCTATTATCTGTCTAACCCCTTACAAATGAGGCACAAATGCCATTTATAGAGAACCCCCAAAACATGTCGGTCCAGCCAAACATTTACAAAATAAACTAGCCAAAACAAGTTGGCCTCAAGAATTTCAAAATAAGGCACACATTAAATGTCGATACATCATCAAGGTCAGTCAAAACACATTCCTCAATGCAGCCTGGATCAACACATGCCCTATAGTAATAGGGAAGCACAAATCATGAAATTGGCATTAATTGTCGCCTCCCTTATCCTTATTATGATCCAACGACTCATGAACCTTCAAAAACACCTTATCCATCTCAGCAATAGGTGGCAAGGGTAGGACTTTGAGCCGACATTCAATTGATCCAATTTCTCCCCTTAACCGCTTGACTGTTGTGTCCCAATCACCCTTATATGCTAAGTACTTATCTACCACAGCCAGATAAGTAGCCGCATCATCCAATTGGTGCCCTGTCACAGAAATTTCAATATCAGGGGAATAGACATTATGCCACCATTCCTTCAATTGTTCTAAACTCAAATACTTAGGGGCAATATTTCTCCTGCCAGTCATTATCTCAAAAAAGGCGATGCATCCATCATAAACATTGGTTAAATCACCATCCATCTGCTTCCTTTGTTTGTGGATCTTCTTAATGATTTTCTGTCGGATTTTCAGGGCTTCAAACCACTCCCAAGGCTCATTAACCCTAGATGAGGGAAGGATTCCATCAACAACTAGCCGATCCTTACTATACTCCATGATTGCTTTGGTTTTCTACAATAAGAGATCATTGTCCTCCTTATCCTGGATTAAAACATAATCCAATAAAAACTTAGCCCTTACTGCATCCTTTCCAGTTGAAAGGATCTCCTTTATTGCATCATCTCCCTTAACCTGTACCTCCTTCAACCAATTTACTATAGCCAGAGTAGAAGCTTTCATCTTTTCTATCTCAGAAATGGTCTCCTTTGGCAAGAAACTAGCAGCAGTAGACGAGGATGGGTGAAAAGACTGCAAAGGCTTCATTAAATCTTCTAAACATTTTCTAAGCCTTTCGTTCTCCTTCTTTAGCTCATGCTTAGACTGTGTTTCCTTCCTTAATCTCCCAATTATCACTGCACTGGACCCCTCATATTCTTCAATATCTTGCTCCATAGAAGTAGGCCCAAGATTAATGGTTTGTACATCATAATCCTCTCCGGTGACCTCATCTTTACTTTTACCAGTAGCAGAAGTAGCAATATGAATAACCCTGTTACTAGCTTCATCTCTTTCAATCTTGGAAACCACCATGGCTGCCTTCTTCTTCTTTCCCTTTCCAATTTTGGCCAATATTGCATCCCAGTTGAGAGGAGTGTCCTCAACAATGACCTGTTTCCTCCTGATTTCTTTGTCTAGCCAATCCAGAACAGCAGGATCCACCCGGATTTCATCCTTCTTTAACAAGGACATCCTCCTTCTCAGGGGATCTATTATCTTTGCTACTTGTAGGAGAATCCTCATACTGTACCAATGGGGAAGGATGCACCTCCACATGTCCTACCTCAAACTCAGCAGCTGTGCCATAAAGTTTTCCATCCTTAAACAGTTTTGCCTCCTCATTGGTCTCATGCTCTTCATGAGTCATTTGCTTAGGTATATCAAACGAAGGAGAGGCATCTTTCTACTGCTCTACAGTGGCTGCCATTGGAAGAGGATCTACCTTTTGCATAGTCTCCTTGGGAGATGGAGTTCTTGACCTTCTTGAATAAACCTGGGTTTTCTCTCCTAAACTCTCCACATCAACCACATGAGGATCTACCTTATCCTTAGAAGTCTCTGGATCCTTCTTCTTAGAAGCCCTGGTTGTCCTTGTCCTTTTTGGCTCTGGAGGAATGTCCTCTTTCTCTGCTTTCTCAAGTTCCTCCTCTTCAGTAGACTTACCTATTTTTACAGCATGACTTCTCTTCTTCCCCCTAGGCTTTCTTTTCTTTTCAAGCTCACTCTCCTTAGAACCTCTGATTTTAATCTTGAAAGGTGAGCTTACCTTAGTTTTTCCCGCAGAATCATCCTCACCGGATTCCTCTGAAGTGGAATAAGCATTCAAATTTCCCATCAAATTGAAAGTACAAGTTACCTTCTCGCTCTCCAATTCCCATACTTTATGTTTCAGCCATGACTTGGTAGATTTCAGAATGGGAGCCATCAATTCCTCCAACTCAGTTATTTCCTTTTCTGACCAGTTTATATCTCCAATGGGCCTGTCTTTAACTGATTCAAATGCATGATCCTGGACTAAATTTCCATCATCTTCCAACTGATCAGGAATCAACTTGACATTGTACATTCTGATCACATCAGCTGGAAGCCTAGAATATCTTTTCTTTCTCACCTCAAAGTCATCCTTTCTATTCACCCAGTAGTCCTCTAGATCATCTTTGTGATGATATTCTTTAGTGGCCTTCTTCTGTGCTTCACCAGTGATATCAAAGCCTGCCCTCTTAGAATGGAAAGAGAAACCATAAGTACTCAACTCCTCCCCTGATGCATGAGATGATTGGATTGAAGGGAAAACCTCACTTATACCAATTTTCAAAGGAAAGTCCCCACCAAACCCTGTTTTGTGCTTCTCTCTTTTAACAATAGCATCGAAATCACATATCTACCGGGTAACCTCCAAGAGTATGACATGGTCGGTAGGATATCTTGGTAGTCTATATGGAGCAGTTGGACATCCATCAATTCTGATATAGGAGAAGGTAGGGAATTGTATAAACCAGGCTCCATATCTATTAATCAATTCCTTGGCTCCATCAGAAATTCTCACATGCTCTGCATTCTGAAGCAACCTAGTAATATGCATAGTAAATGCATCGTTTGCTCTTCTATAATTCTGATTCCCTAGGTGCAACTCAAGGTATACCTCATAGATGACATCCTGTCCAAATGTTCCTTTTGGACTCAATCCCCTGTATGGATAAAATCGGGCAAGCACATATACCACATAAGATGACATGGTAAACTTCTTTGTCTCCAACACATCTTTCAACTGCCTGTCAATCATTGCACTGATAATCCCTGCCCAATGATAATTGATACCTTGCTCAATCTTGTTGATGACATGGACCATCCAATTCTCCAACACCCCAGCACTCTTCAAGCCAGCCACCCTGTTCAACAGTGTGATTGCATCATAAATATCTTGTCGGAACTTGACCCTATGTAATTGTTTAGGCAGCTTGGAGAAATGAGATTTCGGCTTTTACAGCCAGGAATTGATCATCTATTGGGCTTTGGTAGGTTCATCCTCGTAATAAGTCTTCGCCAAGTCCATGTCCAAAGCACACACACATGGTAAGTCCAGCATATTAAATGCCTGGGCAATGGAAACTGGATTAAAGTTTGCCAACACTCTCCCATCAGTGCTAACAATCTTCTGAGTATCAAAGTCATAGTGCTGGGCACACTCCAACATTAGTTCATAGCATTGAATTGCAGGAGGAAATCCGGCCACATGAACCAGTCCGAATTTCACCATTCCCTTGGTCAGGGCTGATAAATCCCTCTGAGCTAACCTTTCTTTGAATTCTTCATATCTCCAAGCTCCCACATTGGTGTCAGAGACCTCCGACCAAACTGGAGCCACTTTACTATCCGGTAACTTATTCTTCACATCCATCCTAATCTTCTCAGCATCTGAAACTGAGGATCCCTCTGTATCTCCCTTGGCCTTTCCTGCTACTGCCTTGCTTAATTTAGCCTGCACTCATAAAAGAGCCTCATGAGAATCCAATTATCCTCCATATTTCAACCAAAGTTTAGCCTCAAAACCACATGAAATCATTAAAATCCATCATTAGTCATCAATCTTAAAAATCTGGGAAAACTAAGTAACCCGGGAAAATGAAGTAATCTGGGAAAATCCAGTCGGGGCGGAATTCAGAGAAATCCGACCCAGATGGACTCCCGCTGCCAAGACATCATTCATCAAATAAATCATCAATATGAACAAAAGAGATGCATGATTATCATGAGATTCATTCATTTAGCAATAAGAAATCATCATCCAACATTTAATTCATTATTTCAATTTCGAAAATTAAAATCAAGTGAAAAAAGGCAGAAAACCGGAAGAATCCAGACAGTTCGGATTTTTGTGAATAGCTTGAAATTCTAGGAACTTATCATATTCTGGGAAAATGGCAAAATCTGGGAAAATTTGGGTGCACAAAAATTCCGCGGACACCTCGAAAACTTGACGATCGTTTGACGCGTAGACCATTAATTGAATGACCATACAAGCCTCCCTATCTGAATCCAACGAACATGAATTCAAGCCCAATAAGCCAAATCTCGGTTGCACTCGAATTTAACTCCCAAAAACTCCCAAATAGTAGATCCCTGTGGCGAAATAATGATGCCCTAAATTCGACTGTCAAACCTCCGCCATGAGGGTTAGGGAAAACTTAGAATCAGACACGATTCCTCAAAGTGATTAGACCAGGGCATGCCAGGGTTTCAAATGATGCGGATAAGGTCGAGCTAGACACAAGACATGATGACGCGACAACTCCACTAAACTTAACAACCTTGGGCAAACATACCAAAATCTTACCTTCACATATTATACCATATTACACACCAACAAGGCAAGGCCCTAACAGAAACACCTAGACACAAAGGTATACCCAACATTCAATTGATAAATGAAGGGATGCACAGTGCATGCATTAAAACCCATGGAAAGGTGAGCTCAAACCCTTATTCGATAAATATGCAATCATGAAAATAAACAAGGGTCGACCCGAATAACCACCAATAATAACTTGAAAGATTCAATCAAAGCGCAAACAATAGGAGAAGTCAACAACGACTTACCATGGATCAACTTCCGAATGAACCTCGAGCCCAAGGAAGTCATTGCGAATTAGGGAGCCTTAGCGATGAAAATATCAACACAGACATCCAAGCAATCCACACGCGAACAGACCAAATCCACCGACCAAAGCTCAAAATGAACAAACTCAAGCGCTAGAGCAAACAGTAAATGAACAATGAAATTAGGAAGGGCACTAAAAGCCTTTAAATCCGCTCACAATCGTGCCAGAGAGGATGTACCTTAAGCATTAATGGTCGATAAGACATATTGAGAAAATTTGAAAACCCGAGGTCGAAACGAAATTCCAAAAAAATCCAAGCCAATCAGACTATCCTAGTGAGCATAAATTTCGCAGACGATGCACCACTCCAGGACTCCGACGAAGTCTGGGAAAATCTGCGTGACCCAGAAAATCTCGGATTTAACCAGAAACCCAGATTTTGAAAAATCCAACATTGAGAGAAGATGGACCAAGACCCGAAAAAATTTGGGCGAGCCGAAAAATCCCAGACCCAGGGAAAAACCCGGACTTCCATTTAAAACCAAGTTTGATCAACTCAACCTTCAGGGTAAGACCAAGGCAAGCAAGACCAACATCCCAAGACCTTAAAATGACAAATCCAATAAAAACCAAAGGTCTAAGAGACATTCAAAATCAGAAAACAAAGGGTCCCTACTCCAAGTGGGGCGTGTGTGCAAAATTGCACAACAAATAGCGACTTCGTTGGGGAAATGCTCCAGAGCATTTTGATGACAAACCGAAATCAAGAACCCAGAACTTATGGTTTCAACTCATCCATCCCGTCACCACCTACGGTTAAACCAAAGAACCCACAAGTCACCCAAACTCTCCTACACTAGGATCGAAGCGTGTGCAAATGCATTCATTACCCCCCCTTAGCTACAAAAGAAACCAAACTTGGTCTGAACAGGCTACATGAAGATTCATATTCTAAAAGCAACCTGGATAGAGCCTCGCTACCAGTCAGGCATCCATAGCCCCGATGAGGTTATCGTTGTGATTCTCCTAAACATAGCTCTACTGCTAGTTAGGCATTCATAGCCCCGGTAGAGATATTCAAAGTCCCCTGATAAGTTGAATTCAGTCTTTTGATTTTTCATATTGTCTCTTTCTTCTTTTCTTTTTTTTTATATTGCTTATTTTTTCACTGATTTCTCTCTTCTTTTTTTTACTTCAACTTGTGAACAATGAAGTTCACACTCAGGGATGAAAACCACAGTGGCACTAGAGCAGAAAAAATATTTTTCACCTGTGCAAACTTCATAAGGACCTTCTGCAACCTCAGGCATTATTAATATTCAAAATGTGAGACCCTAATGTATTCATGTTCAATCTGACTAATGGACTCTTTGTCTTAGACACAAGGATATGTGACATTGGGTAGAGAATTCATACCATGTTTTGGAAAGATGATTAAAGTTTGAAAAGGAAATACTGAGAGCACCACATCTACTTTGTCACCACTATCATACAAATGCAACAGAAGATCCCAGAAGGAGTAAGAACCAAAGAGCAAGAGCAACACAAACTGAAGCAAAACAAGCCAAAGAAAACCTACTCTAACCAAAACAAAGTGAGAAAAACTGAAAAGAGACCTACTCTAACGAAAGCAAAAATAGGAAACGAAGGACAGTCTACTCTACAAAGCATACAACAGAAAGCAACATAAACTAACTATATACAAACACGGAGCTAAAAATAGCTCAAGATTGGAAATAATGTTTCAAGTACTGCCCATTAACAGGCAGTGAAATATCTTCCCCCGTGAGAGTCTTCAGACGGAAGGCATTATCTCCAAGTATTTCAGCAACCTAATATGGACTGAGCCACAGTTTGTCAAACTTCCCATGGTCCCCTTTTCGATCATAAGGTTTATCCTAGTACAACACAAGGTCAGAAATCCTAAAAGCTTTGACTTTAGCTCTTCTGTCAAACCACCTCTTATCTACCCTTTGATGTTTGGCAAAGTTTTCAAGGGCATTGTCTTGTTTCTCCTCAAGGTGCAATAGCTCTGTTAACCTAGCCTCCCTTCTGTCCCCCTCATCATAAAACTCATTAATAAATTGCAAGGTTGGGATCTTGAGTTGAATAGGGAATACTGGCTCCAGACCATATACTAAATGATAGGGAGATGTTCTGATGGATGACTTAAGCCTTGTACGATCTGCCCAAAGGGAAAACCAAAGCTGGGTGTGCCAATCTTTCGGGTTCCTCTCCAATAACTTATGGATAACAGTCAATAAGTTCTTATTGGAAGATTCTGCTAGACCGTTACCTTGGGGGTAATAATTAGATGCAAACTTTATAATAATGTCATGATCAAAAGCCTAGTTTGAAAATTTTAAAGATGTGAAAGTAAGACCATTATCATAGACAACAGAAAGAGGACATCCAAATCGGTTAATAATGGCAGATTCTAAAAAATCAATCACTACCTCAGATGTACATTGCCTACAAGCGAAAGCTTCAGTCCACCTTGTGAAATAATCAGTGATGGTTAGAATGTACCTGTGTCCTGCAGAAGATGGTGGGTTGATAGGACCTACAAAGTCCATACTCCACTGAGCAAAAGGCCTTACCTCAGTAACTGGTTGAGGTGGGAGTGCGACATACCTTTCCTTCGTTGCTACAGTTTGGCAAGTGTGACAGGTCCGGACATGATGGTGAACATATTTGAACAACGTAGGCCAATAATACCCAACCCTTAATATCTGATTTGCTGTGGCAATAGCAAAACCATGGCCAGTGCCATACTTTTCATGAAATTCGTTCATCACCCTTTCATTCTTGTTTCCGAGACACCTCAAATAAATGCCTTCATGATTTCTTTTATACAGAACAACTCCCTTTAGCATGAAACCATCGCTCTTCACGCAGAGCTCTCCTTTGAACGCATTAAGATGGCTTGGGGATCGCTGGTTCAACAAATAATAAACTATGTCATCATACCAGCTACCTGGGGAAACCACTTCAAGATTATAATTCTGAACAGTCAGTTCAGGTCCTATTTCAGCCATAGTCTGAGTAAGTCCCTACCCTCTTACCAACTTCATGGGTTGAATCTCAATGTCATATTCTTGTAGCATTGTCACCCACTTAGCTCTACGCTCACCAACTCATCTGCATCAACAATAACTTAACTGCAGGATCTGGGACAATTGCATAAACTTTATTCTTGAGGATATAATGTCTGAATTTTTCATTGCTCTGACCAGAGCATATGCCTGCTTTTCTACACTTGGATATTTCAACTCGACATCTTTTAATGGTGCACTCATAAAAGCAATAGGATGCTCATTTCCCTCATTAAACTTTTGAGTCAACATTCCCGCACATGAATGGTTTGAGGCAAATGAATAGATGTAAAAGGGCTTACTATAATCAGGACTTACCAATGCTGGAGCATCAACAATGGCTCTTTTGATTTCTGCAAATGCCTCCTTTGCTTCTACAGTCCATTCAACCTTAGCGTCTTGCTTCAACATTGCATTCAGCGGTTTAACAATTTCAGCAAATCCAGTAATGAATTTCCTGATAAAGTTGATCTTTCCAAAGAAAGACTTCATCTCTTTTTTGCTAGCAGGTGGCTGAATCTTGAGTATGGCCTCCACCCTTTCTGGATCAATAGCAATTCCCTTTTCAGATATGACATTATCCAACAATTTTCCTTCTGTCACTCCAAAAATGCACTTTTTAGGATTCAGGGATATGCCGAATTCCCTACACCTTTGAAACACTTTGCGCAAGTCAGAGATGTGGTCCCCTCTATTTTTGGAAAAGACAGTTAGATCATCCATATAAATAATAATGCACTTGCCTATGATATCTTTAAAGGCAATATCCATGGCCCTTTGAAATGTAGCCCCAGCATTAATGAGACCAAAAGACATCCTCCTATAAGCAAAGGTACCCCATTTAGTTGTGAAATCAGTCTTGTGCCTGTCCTCATACTGAACCATTACTTGGTTGTACCCTGAATAGCCATCCAGAAAGGACATAATCTGAGAGCCATTTACTACTTGAAGTACTTCATCCAATGAGGGGACTAGATAATTGTCCTTTTCTGACGATCTGTTTATATTTCTGAAATCAACGCAAAGTCTGATTTCCCCATTCTTTTTTCTTACTGGGACTAGGTTCACCACCCATGTTGAATGCCTGACAAGAAATATAATTCTGGCAAACATTAATTTCTGAACTTCTTTCTATATAACTGGTTCCAGTAACGCATTAATTGGTCTCTGTCTCTACCTGAAAGGCTTAACACCTAGCTTCAGAGGTATAGTATGAGTTATGATTAATGTATCATAAGTTTTCAGATCTTCATAACTCCAGGCTACTATATCCAAAAAGCTATGCAATGCTTCAATTATTCCTTGCCTTTCTTCTGGAGTGCATACCTAGCCAATAAAAATGTTCTTAGCGTCTTCTTCAGTTCCCATATTGTAAGTATCACACTATCCACTGATAGATTTCCTTTTAGACTCTTGCTCCTGATCTCTAATCTTGTCCAGATCAAAAATCTGCTCTAACTATACCATTCCCCTTGGAATAGTATTAGACTTCAAATTTATCACTCCTTCCAAATCCAGTTCTGCTTCTTGGAGTTCTGTTTCATCAATGATTTGGGAAGCAAAAACATTTGTGTTTGTAATGAAGTCCAGGATGTGCTTGTCATCCTCAAATACCTGAAAGTTAGTAACATTGTCTGGAACTGATGGCATAGGAGTCAATTCTACAGTAAACTTTTTCAAACCTAACAAAGACAGGGGCTATAGAGTGCTTGTTGTCTAAGCCAGAGAATCTACAGTTTGATTCTTCTGTCATGGTATTAGTTGAATATTGAAGGCATCAAATCCCTCAATGAGGTCCCATGCTCGATGCCTATAATTAGTCATCCTCCTATCATGGCATGAATATTGTTTCCTTACTTGCTTAATTACCAGCTCAGAATCACTGAAAACTTGCAGAACCTTAACCTTTTTCTTGAGCGCCATAAGAAGTCCATGAATCAATGCCTCATATTCTGCTACGTTATTAGTATAGTGAAATTGAAGTCTATGAGCTGCAACGAAGGTTTTACCTTTTGGATTAATCAATTCAAATCCTGCTCCAGCTCCATGCTTGGATTTAGATCCATCAAATCTAAGGGTCCAACATTCAGCGGTGTCATTCCTCTTCATCATATCCTTCGAGTTATTACTGCTGGAGGATTCCTTGGATGACATCACTTTCTTTCCTTTATAATCTTCTAGAGGGCATTGTATGTCTGTCTTGATTGCCAGGGTTGGATTTATGCATTTATGTACTCGCTCTACTGTTGTTTGGCATAGACAACATTCCAACTTTGAATGGGAAGCAATATGAACTCTACACCAGTTAGGTAATAGTAGCTCCTCGAAGTTTGTTCTCCTGTCGAGGTGAACTTGGTTTTCAATACACTGCCTAATGAATTCTTGGAAGCTGTCCAGCAGGCTAATCTGATTATCCTTGAATTCATCCTCTTCCTTAATTGATCCTGTCATAACAGTAGCATTGTTGGATTTTGTTTCTGTATTAATAGACATCAAATGTAGCATCAATACCTCCTCTGAATCTGACTCCTCATAAGGAGTCGATAGCATATAATTTATCATGCCTACTTCTGATATTATAACTTTGTTTGAAGTATTTTGATACTTCGTAATCATGTATTTCATTCTTGGTTCTCTCTCAATTCTGATCTGATTTGGCACCCCTTTCTAGGGAAGCCACATGTGGGAGTGATCAGTAGATACATATCCATTCAGGGCCTTCATAAAATCTCTTCCTAGAATTAAGCCATACGCATCAGGGATATCAGCTACTTGGATATTGATAACCTATTGTATTCTTGGGTCAGAAGCTACTTGCATGTGAATCATGTTTAATTCTCCCACTACATTTACTTCAGTTCTATCCAACTGAGTTACCTTCTTCTAGGAGTCACCAGATGTAATCCCTAAATCTCTTCATACTCCAAATGGCATCACATTAGTAGAAGCACCAAAATCTAGTAAACAGTTATGTAGATTCTTACCGAATATGCGCACAGAGATCAAGAACGGTGGAGTATCCGTCTTCCCTTGAAACAAAGTTGGTTGAGTATCTACCTGGGCTACTTGAGTCTTGTCTTTCTCCTTGCCTTTATCTCCAGGGGGCAAGTTAGTCAGGTAGACCTGGTTTTGTGTCTTCACAGCCTGAGAACCAGTAACCTTGTTGAAACTCTCACTTGAAGGTTTATCCAAAGACACTAGATGTATACCATAGGCACCTAGAATTGCATTCCTAATTGCTGGGGACCTTAGCAACTCGAATACTGAAAGGTTTACCTTTGATTTCTTGAACTCCTCAGCAACATATAAAGCCATTTGTTGCTCACTTAGAATAGTAGGGACGTCCGTGGGAGATTCCTCTACCTTATCTTTACTTGAACAGTTTTTTCTTTCTGTGAATCAGTTTGAGCTTGTCTTTCCTTTGAAAGGTATTGCCTGGACACATGTGGAAAGGGTGGATTATTACTAGCACTTGGGTCTGGAGGGATATTAAAATTATTAGGAGGAATGGAAGTGGTGAAAGGGCCCCCAGCCTGCGGGCGCCTATGGGGCATGTCTCTTAAATCATATCCTTTACCCTGCCTCTGGAATGTCTGCACTTCTTCAACATAAGCCTCTTCCTGATCCAGGGGGCATTATCATTTGTTACCTCTTCATTGAATAACCGAGCCACCTCATCTCCATTGCAGATTTGATCTGTTTTATCCTTTTGGGAATCAGATTCGTCTTCTGGAACATTTTCTTCACTTGCTGGAAAAGGTGCATGGTTTAGCACCAGCACAGGAGAGTCATAGGGGATAGAGGGAACAATCTCCTAACCATTTGCATTATTCTCCACTTCATACTAGAAAATAGAGGCTGCAGTTTGGAATTCTAGACATTCCAACTCAAAATGTTGGCTTGTCTTATGGAGCCTACACCACCCTGACAAGGCAGCCTCAGCCAGATATACACCACTGGGAGGCTTGTCTTGACTGACTGGCTAATTAGCAGATTGATTGACAAGTTGATCCAATGGAGTAGGGACTCCTCCATTATTAGGTCTTGTATTCCACGTCTTGTTCTATCCTTGTGGCTGCCTCCTATCAAATCCTGGCCCACTACCTTGTCCTCTATCGAAATTTTGTCTTCTATCATTGTTATACCCTCTGTCATTATTGAATCCTCTCTCATTGTTGTAACCTCTATCTTGATTATATCCCCTGTCATTGTTGTAACCCCTTTCATTACATTGTCCCCTATCAAAATTTTGCCCCTGTGGATGTTCTCGGTTCTGATTGGATAGCAGATTTCTCTGAGCAGCTTGTAATTGGTTATTTTGATTCCTTAGGTAAGTCACCTCTAGGTTTAACTTTTTTATCTACTCAACCATTTCATCAACCCTATCTTTAGTTAGATCTCCATAAGGGGTTTGGCTTGAATTACTTTGAGGAGGAGTAGATATTGTAGCAGATCTCATAGACTAATGCAACACTTCAGAATTCTGCAAGTAGGCGGGGAAACCAGTTGGATGCTGCTGATACAAGGGCTGGTTAACTTGCTGTTGTGGGAAGTTCATCATAGGAGAGACCTGACTCATGGGGGGACCAGGATGTGCGACCAAAGGCAATTGAGGTATTGGATTCATGATTGGCGTATGGCTAGCGAGTGCCTGATTTATTGCTTGAACTTGATTTAGATGTGCAACTGGCCCTAAAGAAGGCAATGGTCCAGCCAAATGTTGCCTTAAGTATGTGCTAAGTTTGACTGCTTCTGTATAAGCATCAACTAGGCAAGCTGGAGGATTAGGTCTCCATTTCAGAAAGGTTGTTGTAAGGTTGTCCAATGCTTCATAATAGATTCCTAGGGCCGTAGCATCATCCAAGACATAAGGGTCTTGAAGTCTGGTATACGCACGGTGGAACCTATTATTGAAGCTGGATATGGGTTCATTAACCTCTCTCTTGACTCTAGTGAATTACAGATACAATTCATTGGCACTAATAGGTATTTTGAACTTCTACAAAAAGGCAGTTTCAAGATCACTCCAGTTAAGAATTGAACCTGATGGGAGGTGATTGTACCAATAAAATGCCTCCTCTCCCAATGAATAAGGAAATAGCCTATAGGAAACATCCTCATGAGAAATTCCTCTATCTTTGAGACAGGTTTGGAAGATCCTAATATGTTCCTCTGCAGTTCTGTTTGGGTCATTAACATGAAATTTCGAATAGAAATGCTCAGGGTTCTTGGGCATAACATTGTAAGCATTGAAAAACAAGGGAGATGGATTATTAGCAAGGAAATCCATTGGTAAGAGTGGTGGTGGTGGTTGTAGTTGATTAATGATAGGCTGGGGTTGCTAAATGGGAACTACCTAAGGGATGGGTATGGCTTCAACTTCTGGAAGAGAAGATGCAAATGATACTAGTGAAGGGATGGGTGATGATGATTCTCCCCTTTCTTGAGTCCTCCTCGACCTAGTGGGGAACTGTAATTCCTGTAGATCCTCCTCTCCTGGGGTAGATCTGGTACTTCTTTTATATCTCTTAGGAGAGATGGCGTTAAAGAAATGATCTAGCAAGCTCATTCAGGCCCTCCTTCTAGCGCCAATCTGTTGATGGTGTTTTTTGCACAGCAACAACTCAGACAGAATGCAATATTCTATCTCTCTTGAAAGGTAATTTTCAACAATAAGTTACTAAAAATCACCCCAAGGTCTCTCTGGTGTCAGGTCATGACAATGCATAAACAACTCAGATAATATGTGAAAATGTTGGTAATCACAATCGGACCTTACTACAAACAAACTGTATCTTTCCAACTTATCAAATTTTGCAATATTATGATCTTAAATCCTAAATCTAACCGAATAATAAAGAAACAGCAAAAGATGAGGGCATAAGAGATGTAATGAAATCTAAACTATTTTTAAGATGGACAATGCAAATGATAAATACCTGGAACGGACCAATCTCAAATAACCAATTCCTGCTTAACCCACAATGCAATATCACAAGAAAGGTGCAATCTTCTAAGGCATACAAATTTTCAAATCATAGACATTCATCCACAATTGAACTAAGCACAAATAGATGTATGGTCCAAGTTGACTTCACCAGCCAACTACAATCAGATAGTTACTGGGAGTATAGACCAGAGATTGCTACAAACATTCCAAGCATGAAACCATGAACATTATTCACCAAACTTATCTAGTTCTAAATCTAACATCAAATCTATTATCTTCAAGCAATTTCAAAGGATGGAACAATAGGAACCATGCAAAATAAACTAACACAAAAGAATTCACCAGAGAAACCACAATGCCTCCAATTGTATTAGATCACCAAAATGTAGCAACAATTCCACTGTTCTGTGTTACACCATTTGCTCCAAAGAACTAACTACTATCTCTACTACAAAATGCTCTAGCTCTTTCTTAATCTAGCTTATCTCTATTATCTGTCTAACCCCTTACAAATGAGGCACAAATGCCATTTATAGAGAACCCCCAAAACATGTCGGCCCAGCCAAACATTTACAAAATAAAATAGCCAAAACAAGTCAGCCTCAGGAAATTCAAAATAAGGCACACATTAAATGTCGATACATCATCAAGGTCGACCAAAACACATTCCTCAATGCAGCCTAGATCAACACATGCCCTATAGTAATAAGGAAGCACAAATCACAAAATTGGCATTAATTGTCGCCTCCCTTATCCTTATTTTGATCCAATGACTCATGAACCTTCAAAAACACCTTATCCAACTCAGCAATAGGTGGCAAGGGTAGGACTTTGAGCCAACATTCAATTGATCCAATTTCTCCCCTTGACCGCTTGACCGTTGTGTCCCAATCACCCTTATATGCTAAGTACTTATCCACCACAGCCAGATAAGTAACTGCATCATCCAATTGGTGCCCTCTCATATAATTTTAAATATCAGGGGCATAGACATCATGCCACCATTCCTTCAATTGTTCTAAACTCAAATACTTAGGCGCGATCTTTCTCTTGCCAGTCATTATCTCAAAAAAGGCGATGCATCCATCATAAACATTGGTTAAATCACCATCCATCTGCTTCCTTTGTTTGTCGATCTTCTTAATGATTTTCTGTCAGATTTTCAGGGCTTCAAACCACTCCCAAGGCTCATTAACCCTAGATGAGGGAAGGATTCCATCAACAACTAGCTGATCCTTACTATACTCCATCATTGCTTTGGTTTTCTGCAATAAGAGATCAGTGTCCTCCTTATCCTGAGATAAAACATAATTTAAATAAATCCTTATCCCTTATTGCATCCTTTCCAGTTGAAAGGATCTCCTTTATTGCATCATCTCCCTTAACCTGTACCTCCTTCAACCAATTTACTGTAGCCAGAGTAGAAGCTTTCATCTTTTCTATCTCAGAAATGGTCTCCTTCGGCAAGAAACCAGCAGCAGTAGAGGAGGATGGCTGAAAAGACTGCAAAGGCTTCATTAAATCTTCTAAACATTTTCTAAGCCTTTCATTCTCCTTCTTTAGCTCATGCTTAGACTGTGTTTCCTTCCTTAATCTCCCAATTATCACTACATTGGACCCCTCATATTCTTCAATATCTTGCTCCATAGAAGTAGGCCGAAGATTAATGGTTTGTACATCATAATCCTCTCTGGTGACCTCATCTTTACTATTACCAGCAGCAGGAGTAGAAATATGAATAACCCTGTTACTAGCTTCATCTCTTTCAATCTTCAAAACCACCTTGGCTGCCTTCTTCTTCTTTCCCTTTCCAATCTTGGCCAACATTTCATCCCAGTTGAGAGGAGTGTCCTCAACAATGACCTGTTTCCTCCTGATTTCTTTGTCTAGCCAATCCGGAACAGCAAGATCCACCTAGATTTCATCCTTCTTAACCTCTTCATGCTGATCTAACGTCTCATCCTTTTCTTTTTCAGGAGACTGACCACCTTTTTTTTCCAACTCTGGCTCCTCCTCTTGCAGGGGTGATGGAGTCTTAACAAGGACATCCTCATTCTCAGGGGATCTATTATCTTTGCTATTTGTAGGAGAATCCTCATACTGTACCAATGGGGAAGGATGCACCTCCACATGTCCTACCTGAAACTCAGCAGTTGTGCCATAAAGTTCTCCATCCTTAAACGGTTCTGCCTCCTCACTGGTCTCATGCTCTTCATGAGTCATTTGCTCAGGTATATCCAATGAAGGAGAGGCATCTTTCTGTTGCTCTACAGTGGCTGCCATTGGAAGAGGATCTACCTTTTGCATAGTCTCCTTGGGAGATGGAGTTCTTGACCTTCTTGAATAAACCTAGGTTTTCTCTCCTAAACTCTCCACATCAACCACATGAGGATCTACCTTATCCTTAGAAGTCTCTGGATCCTTCTTCTTAGAAGCCCTGGTTGTCCTTGTCCTTTTTGGCTTCGGAGGAATGTCCTCTTTTTCTGCTTTCTCAAGTTCCTATTCTTCAGTAGACTTACCTATTTTTACAGCATGACTTCTCTTCTTCCCCCTAGGCTTTCTTTTCTTTTCAGGCTCACTCTCCTTAGGACCTCTGATTTTAATCTTGAAAGGTGAGCTTACCTTAGTTTTTCCCACAGAATCATCCTCACTGGATTCCTCTGAAGTGGAATGAGCATTCAAATTTCCCATCAAATTGAAAGTACAAGGTACCTTCTCGCTCTCCAATTTCCATACTTTATGTTTCAGCCATGACTTGGTAGATTTCAGAATGGGAGCCATCAATTCCTCCAACTCAGTTATTTCCTTTTCTGACCAGTTTATATCTCCAATGGGCATGTCTTTAACTAATTCAAATGCATGATCTTGGACTAAATTTCCATCATCTTCCAACTGATCAGGAATCAACTTGACATTGTACATTCTGATCACATCAGCTGGAAGCCTAGAATATCTTTTCTTTCTCACCTTAAAGTCATCCTTGCTATTCGCCCAGTAGTCCTCTAGATCATCTTTGTGATGATATTCTTTAGTGGCCTTCTTCTGTGCTTCACCAGTGATATCAAAGCCTTGCCCTCTTAGAATGGAAAGAGAAACCATAAGTACTCAACTCCTCCCCTGATGCATGAGCTGATTGGATTGAAGGGCAAACCTCACTTATACCAATTTTCAAAGGAAAGTCCCCACCAAACCCTGTTTTGTGCTTCTCTCTTTTAACAATAGTATCAAAATCACATATCTGTTGGGTAATCTCCAAGAGTATGACATGGTCGGTAGCATATCTTGGCAATCTGTATGGAGTAGTTGGACATCCATCAATTTTAATATAGGAGAAGGTAGGGAATTGTATAAACCAGGCTCCATATCTCTTAATCAATTCCTTGGCTCCATCAAAAATTCTCACTTGCTCTGCATTCTGAAGCAACCTAGTAATATGCATAGTAAATGCATCGTTTGCTCTTCTATAATTCTGATTCCCTAGGTGCAACTCAAGGTATACCTCATAGATTGCATCCTATCCAAATGTTCCTTTTGGACTCAATCCCCTGTATAGATAAAATCAGGCAAGCACATATACCACATAAGAAGACATGGTAAACTTCTTTGTCTCCAACACATCTCTCAGCTGCCTGTCAATCATCGCACTAATAATCCCTGCCCAATGATAATTGATACCTTGCTCAATCTTGTTGATGACATGGACCATCCAATTCTCCAACACCCCAGCACTCTTCAAGCCAGCCACCATGCTCAACAGTGTGATTGCATCATAAATATCTTGTCGGAACTTGACCCTATGTAATTGTTTAGGCAGCTTGGAGAAATGAGATTTCGGCTTTTCCAACGAGGAATTGATCATCTGCTTGGCTTTGGTAGGTTCATCCTCGTAATAAGTCTTCGCCAAATCCATGTCCAAAGCACACACACATGGTAAGTCCAGCATATCAAATGCCTGGGCAATGGAAACTGGATTAAAGTTTGCCAACACTCTCCCATCAGTGCTAACAATCCTCTGAGTATGAAAGTCATAGTGTCGGGCACACTCCAACATTAGTTCATAACATTGAATTGCAGGAGGAAATCCGGCCACATGAGCTAATCTGGATTTCACCATTCCCTTGGTCAGGGCTGATAAATCCCTCTGAGCTAACCTTTCTTTGAATTCTTCGTATCTCCAAGCTCCCACATTGGTGTCGGAGACCTCCGACCAAACTGAAGCCACCTTACTATCCGGTAACTGATTCTTCACATCCATCATGATCTTCTTAGCATCTGAAACTGAGGATCCTTCTGTATCTCCCTTGGCCTTTCCTGCTACTACCTTGCTTGATTGAGCCTGCACTCATAAAAGAGCCTCATGAGAATCCAATTATCCTCCATATTTCAACCAAAGTTTAGCCTCAAAACCACATGAAATCATTAAAATCCATCATTAGTCATCAATCTTGAAAATCCAGGAAAACTAAGTAACCCGGGAAAATGAAGTAATCCGGGAAAATCCAGTCGGGGCAGAATTCGGAGAAATTTGACCCAAATGGACTCTCGTTGCCAAGACATCATTCATCAAATAAATCATCAATACGGACAAAAGAGATGCATGATTATCATGAGATTCATTCATTTAGCAATAAGAAATCATCATCCAACATTTAATTCAGTACTTCAATTTCAAAAATTAAAATCAAGTGAAAAAAGGCAGAAAACCGGAAGAATCCAGACAGTTCGGATTTCTGCAAACAACTTGAAATTCTGGGAACTCATCATATTCTGGGAAAATGGCAAAATCTAGAAAAATTCGGGTGCACAAAAATTCTGCGGACACCTCGGAAACCCGACGATCGTTTGACGCGTAGACCATCAATTGAATGACCATACAAACCTCCCTATCCGAATCCAGCGAACATGAATTCAGGCCCAATAAGCCAAATCTCGGTTGCACTCGAATTTAACTCCCAAAAACTCCCAAATGGTAGATCCCTGTGGCGAAATAATGATGCCCTAAATTCGACTGTCAAACCTCCGCTATGAGGGTTAGGGCAAACTCAGAATCAGACACGATTCCTCAAAGTGATTAGACCAGGGCACGCCAGGGTTTCAAATGATGCGGATAAGGTCAAGCTAGACACAAGACATGATGACGCGACAACTCCACTAAACTTAACAACCTCGGGCAGACATACTGAAATCTTACCTTCGCATATTATACCATATTACGCGCCAACAAGGCAAGGCCCTAATAGAAACACCTAGACACAAAGGTATACCTGACATTCAATTGATAAACGAAGGGATGCACAGTGCAGGCATTAAAACCCGTGGAAAGGTGAGCTCAAACCCTAATTTGATAAATATGCAATCATGAAAATAAACAAGGGCCGACCTGAATAACCACCAATAATAACTTGAAAGATTCAATCAAAGCACAAACAATAGGAGAAGTCAACAATGACTTACCATGGATCAACTTCCAAATGAACCTTGAGCCCAAGGAAGTCACTGCGAATCAGGGAGCCTTAGCAACAAAAATATCAACACAGACGTCCAAGCAATCCACACGCGAACAGACCAAATCCACCGACCAAAGCTCAAAATGAACAAACGCAAGCACTAGAGCAAACAACAAATGAACAATGAAATTAGGAAGGGCACTAAAAGCCTTTAAATCCGCTCACAATCACGCTAGAGAGGACGTACCTCAAGCATTAATGGCCGATATGACATATTGAGAAAATCTAGAAACTTGAGGTCGAAATGGAATTCCGGAAAAATCCGAGCTAGCTAGACTATCCTGGTGAGCATAAATTTGGCAGACGACGCACCACTCCGGGACTCCGACGAAGTCCGGGAAAATCCGCGTGACCCAGAAAATCCCGGATTTCAGAAAATCCAACATTGACAGAAGATGGACCAGGACCCGAAAAAATCCGGGCGAGCCGAAAAATCCCAAACCCAGGGCAAAACTCAGACTTCTATTTAAAACCAAGTTTGATCAACTCAACCTTTAGGGTAAGACCAAGGCAAGCAAGACCAACATCCCAAGACCTTAAAAGGAAAAATCCAATAAAAACCAAAGGTCTAAGAGACATCCGAAATCAGAAAACAGAGGGTCCCTACTCCAAGTGGGGCGTGTGTGCAAAATTGCACAATAGTGTCCTCATCTAGGATCCTCTCATCATGTCGGTCATCATCAAGTCTCATCTTCTCTGTTGTCCTTTTGTCAAACTACGTTTCCCTTGCACTTTCACGTAGGCAAGTTCGATCATTTGATCAGCCCTTGGGGCATTTGTCTATTCTATTTTTGTCTTCCATCGTGGTCTCCATTGTCCTTTTTCTACTTTTATCCATGGTCATCATCATTCTTTTATTGAACTACGAGGGCTCTACTCTTTCACATAGGCAAGGCTAATCTGTAATCAGACCTTGAGCCCCTAGGTATTTAGGGTGTGTCTTGTCTTGTGTCATGTCATTTAGTATGTCCCTACCTAGTCGGCTCTTAAAAAACAAAATTCATCAGTATCAAGAGGTCTAATCAGTTTCGAGTATCCTGAGTCATGTCAATCATCTAGTCTCTCCTCCATCTTTGGTTTTAATAGGATGTATCCTTCCTAATCAAACTGCATCAGTCCCATGCACCCTTTTGATCCTGTGGCAAAGGACATTTGAGATTTATTGTGATCTTTTGATGCTTTTGGATTTTGTTTATCATTTGAGCATCCTATCATACCTTGTCAAGGTCGCCACAATCCATCATATCATGGTGTGCTTTGACTAGTAAACACAGGGCCATATCTTGATATTTTGTTTGTTTTTGTCTTCTTGGTTGTCCTGTGTGTTACTCACCAAGATCCTCGTGGTCTTGTGTTATGCTAGGGAATCCTTGGTGCTTGTGGATATCCTAATACCTGGCCCAAACAAAGCCATTGTGGCTTTATGGTGTTGGGATAACATTCTTATCTATTGTGTTTTTTTTATACATTAGACACTAATCTACCTTGGTTCCTTATACCCTGGCATTGCGTTTCTTATGCTATAGCAAAAATTAATGCTCTCAAAATGGAAAAAATAGCATTAGGATTGCATTTCATTTATCATCCTGTTGCGTTTCATTTATCCCCATCCATCCTTTCTCTAGCTTATGATTAGTGATTTCGGTTGTGAAAACACTCATCTTTCATCTTCTCTTCTTCTCAGGATTCCTATGATCTTTGACAGGTGCAGTATCACACCCATCATTTCTCATATTGATATGTGATATGTTCTCGCACCCATCATTCCCTTAGGATTGCATCTATCATTACGTCGATAGTATCTAGGTCATCTTCGCTATCAAATCCTTGGTCTATGACGTGAAAAATGAGCAAAGCAAATGAGATTGATACATAACTATAAGGAAAAGCATGCCCATCATAGAAACAAGTGAATCCAATCATTCATTAATCTTGATCAATGTCATATTATACACAAAGAGTACAATTTCATCCCGATTCTCATGTTCATTTTAAGTTGTTTAGATTGATCTTAATTGGTTATTCTAAGCATCTTAAGTTCATTGCACCTCATTTCATCTCATTTTCATTTATTATATTCATATTCATCTTAAGGTTTTTAAGATAATATAGATTTGTTATTCTCAACATCTTAGGTTTATTCCATATCATTTTTTGCATTTATCATTACCATGTTCATTTTAAGTTGTTTAGATTGATCCTGATTGGTTATTCTAATCATCTTAATTTCATTGCATTATCATTTTAGGTTGTTTGGAGTTATTATCCTAAACAATTTAATCCATCTCATTGCATACATTACATTATGTAACATTCATTCCATCCATCCATACCATTATTACATATGCATACACCACATTTTTCATTCATTGCATCCCATTACATTTTCATATCATAATCAAATCATAAAAATATGCCTGGAAAATTTTCCCACTAAAATTAAAAGAAAAATTGATTGTACAATGTACACACATGCATCACATCCTGCATCACAAATCATTAGTCTCATCTCCATAGCATATCAAATCATAAATCATAAATCATCCATCACATCCTGCATCACAACGTGTTAGCCATAATGTATTCCATCCATGCCATCCACATAGGCATACACATAAACCATCATAAACACATGCATACATCATAATCATCATCATCATAAACATCATCATACACATGAACATAAATAAACATCCATCACATAATAAACACACAGTGTCGATAATGTCCATCGTATATCATATAAATATCAAAATGTCATGTCCATCAAGTCCATCATAATCCATAATAAAACTATAAACAGTCCATAACCAGTCCACAATAAGTCTATCATAAAAACATGTCTATCATGCCTATCAAAACCCATTAAATCACATACAGGTACAAAGCTCTAATCAATGCAGGGATTGCATCTCCTAAATGAATAAAGAATAAACAATGAACTAATCAATGAATGAAAGAATATCTAATTTGTACTGAGAAGTATGTAGTATTTATCTCTGTGTGATGCTCATCCACCTTGCACCTATCAAAAATGGGATCTTTTCTTCCATGTCTCCTCTATCCTAAGCTTCCCTCATTTGATCTCTAGGGAGAGTCTACCCCTAAACCTTTGCCTTGCAGAAACTGTTGTACCCTCATGTGTGAGTGGCTCTTGAATGGGATAGCGCTAACATCTGGGGTACACATTTGACATAAGGAGATATCATTTGTGTGACATCTGGGACTACCTAGTGATACACAAAACATGCAATAGGTTGCCTATGTATTGACATATGTCACCTCTGTTGCATGAGTCCTAGCTACATCTCTCTCAATCTTGTATCTATCCCTTAGCCCTGTGATGTATCTCCTCTCACTCTCCCATTCCTCTTGAGCCATCTACATCTGATCTACCTGTGCCTGTAGTCAAGACATCTATTGCACTATCGCATCCATCTCACCCTGCAGGGCCTGCACCTACGCCTCTATTGCCTCTACTCTCTCTAGCATAGCCCCTGCATCTCCCACTGTCACCTCTGCACACTCTACCCTGTCCCAAAGTTCATCTCGCTCCCTCTTTAGCGCATCTCTCCCCCTCCTCATCACCTCTAGTCCCCTCTTCTCCTCTAGTCCCCTTTGCATCTCTGATATCTGCTTCCTAAGGTCATCTCTCTATGTGGGCCTCTCGCACATTTTGTGATGCCTCCTCTGCCAGGGCTACATAGTCCTTGTCTCCCTCCCTCCGCAACCTATCTATCTCTACCTATAATCTTTCTCTATCCTCCTTAGACTCCTTGAGTCTATGCTCTACAATCCTCAGTCAGGCCATAGCCCCTGTAAGAAATATTGTGAGATCCTTGGGTGGTGGTGGCACATAAGGCACTATCGCTAGTCGATGTACATCCGGAGCATCCACCTCCATTGTGTGCCCCTCTCCTCACGCCTTTCCATCTCCCCTAGCCTCCTCTATCTTTGTGTCTCCATCGCCTCCTCTCCTCTGTTGGCCTCCTCTCCTACTCCTCTGTTGCACTGCCAGTATTCTCTCATCATCTAACCCATATCCTAGTGCCCCTACAATTGGGTGCACTGTCATGATCCATCCTGACCTCCCCTCTGCCCACCATGTTGCATATCGCACTATAGTCCCTGTGTCAGTTGGCCCTCCTCTCCAGGGGTATTGTGTCAATGGGACTTGATCCGACATCGACTGTGCATAATCAACCATAATAGGCTCACCCCATAGTGCTACTGGCTCTTGGGTAATCCTTTGAAACCTGTGTGGCCCTGTGGGGATATCTTGTTGAATCGCAAATTGTCTCATCACCCTATCAGGTCTATGCAACTCAATAATGAATGGATCTCGGCCAATCAGGTAACAAACAGAAAAGAAATAACCCTTGTACCTCCTATCATCATCCCTCCATCCTGCAAACCATCGAGCCAGGTACGACCTCCAGGTGATATGATCCTCCCTACAAGTGTCCAATCTCTGCCTCTGTCCCTCCAAGTCCCCAACTAACTGATAGTGTAATCTGAACCCATACTCGATCCCCCACTAGTATGCTATTGGTAGCGTCTCATCTCTGGCCCCTGCAGTAAAAATATCTAGTCTAGGCACACTAATGTGCTCCCATTCCCACACCTAAAGTAGTGTCACATGGGTGATGCTCAAAGCTCGTCTGTAGCAGATGACATGCATATCCCTGTACACCTATGCTAGTACGCACGCTCCCCATGCAAACTCCCCCTCTCTCCTCTCAATAATGTGTCTAACAGCCTCAATAATATTGAGGCTACAGAAGCGTCCACTCCTGTCTAGTAACAGGATTTTTCTAATCAATTCACAGAGATATAATGGTAGAGCAGGTACACGTAATCCTAGACAGGCATCCAAATCAAGCTCACTCCCCTTGGTTGGTAACTCCCCTAGTTCGAACATGACCCGTAGACTCTCCTCTTATGGTCGGGTATGGGCTCAGCTAATCAAATGTCCTTTGATGGGTAGACGCAAAATCCTACACACATCCTCTAATGTCACTATTATCTCCCCTATTAGGAGATGGAATGTCGATGTCTCTAAGGTTCATCTCTCCATCAGTGCTGTCAGGAGTGCCTAGTGTGCTTTAATGTGGGGATACCCCAATGTGTGCAACAATCCTGTTTGTGCCAACGATCTATGGTTATGGACCATCATTGCCCCACATGTCACCTCCAATACTATTGAGTGTCTCTCTTAGGTCCTAAGAGACTCAAAGTTCTGCATCCATTCAGAATGACGTGTCAACTTTTCATCATATTTCACTTATTTTTTGTCATTTTCATCCCCACCCTGGATTTGATGAATTCCCCTTTGTGTAAGGAAAATTCGCCCTTCTCCCTTTCCTAGTGCACTCGCTTATCTCGCTAGCGCACTCACCCCTTTGTCGCTTTTTGGAAAATTCGCTTGTTTTTCTGGCAAATTTGCCCCTTTTCTGTCTGGGCATGACTCTCTCATTCTGCCCTTAAAGGTGAAGTCACATTCGCCTTTTCTCCCCGAGGGGCGATTTCATTTTCGCCCTTGCATCTTTTCTTCTCAAGTAGCGAATTTGCCCTCACCTTTTTCCTCAATGGGCTGATTTGAATTTGCATCCACCCCTGTGTTGCGTGAATTCGCCCTTTTGCTCGGAGACGCGATTTTGCAATCACCCCTCCTTGGAGATTTCACACCTTTGTTTGGAATTTTCGCTCCTTTTCGTAGAGAGGCAATTTCATCATTGCCCCTCCCTCGGTGCACTCGCCCCTGCGTAGCATGCCCTTGCCCCTTCCCTCGCCCCTCCTTTTGGATAGGCGAATTTTCCTTATAGATGGGCGAATGCACCCATCTGTGGTGAGCCCGCGCCCTAAATCTACCTGATCCCCAAATTAAATTATGCATTAAATTTTAAATTCAAATCAAAGTGGGATCTGAATCCTACCTAGTGTGACATTGCTCAGTAGTAATAGTATTGCCATAGCTCCTCACCTCGGTGGATGAGCTTGTCATCCATGAATCCCCCGTCCTCTCTTGCCTTGTCAGCCATCCTTCTCACTCTCTTTCTTTCTTTCTCTCTTGCCTAGTCAGCTGCCAAGTATGCAAAAAGTAAATAGTAATTTTTCAAACTTACTATTTATAATTTTGAACTTTTGCACCTGTTTAGCCTTTTAAATTTTGGGTAATTTTTACCCTTTATTTAACCTTTTATTAATTCATACCCCCCTTTTTCTTTTGCGGGCTGCCATTTGCACCTCGTTTGTCTATTTTCCTCCATTCAAAAGTCATTCTTCATGGTTTTTCATGCTCTATCGCATGATACCATTCGTTTCTCCATATCGAGAAGTTGCCCAAGGCCCACTTTTCTTCCCCATCCTCCCTCTGGAGGGGGCATACCCTTCCATTTTCCTCCATTCTTCCATCCTATCCATTTCCTTGCGACACCGGGGCATTCTCCTTCATTTCTTTATGATTAAATAGCCTACACAACTTTTCCTGCACTCAGTTTTCCCCGTGACACTGGGGAATCATCTTGTAGTCCTTTCTTCTATCGAGTCGTCTGTATTTTATTTTTCTTTGAGACTGTTATTCTAACAGTATTTTGAAGAGGGGAAAAATGCATACACCTGAATTTGACCACCCCCATATGGTCAAATTCATCCCTTTTATTCTTCTATCTCGCATCCTTCATCAACATTAAATAAATAATTTATCATTTAATTAATGTTGCCATATCCCTAAGGTATTTAATTAATTAATTGAATAATTTATCCCTTATCCCCTTTCCTCTCTAAATTAAATAAATACTCTACTTTATTTAATTTAGTCATTTTCTCTTTATGAATTTAAATCCATTTTTAAATTCATTCTTTCTCTCTCCTTGTCCCATTCTCCATAATTCTCTCTAATCCAGATTAACTTAGTTAATCTATGATTAGGATGTGCACACCCCTAATCATAATTAGGGTCACATCCTCCATAATACCCCACTTGTCCCTAATTCTTCATTAGTTTGCTTAATCCCATGTTTGCACAACCTTAATCACTTGATTAGGTAAACCTAATCCCCATGCCATTTATGGCATATGTCCAAAGTCAACTTCATTTAATGTTTTCTTCTTTTGGAGAAGGCAACCCCTTCCCCATGTGAATTTTTAATTCAAATTTAATCCCCCTAGGCATTTGAAAGAATTTTTAATTATTTCTCTCATCCCCATGTGGATATTTGAGGAATTTTTAATTCCTCACCTATCCCATCATCCACATGTGGACAAGGACCTCCTTTATGAGGATATCTTGTCACAATCCCTAGGTATTATGTAGTACCTCCACCTCACCTCTCCTTGCCACTTCACCCACCACATGTCAAGATGTGAGGGCTTGTGAGTTCTCAACTCACCCCAACCCTTGATCTTGTCCACCGTGGCTTCATCCTGACCCTCCATTGTTTAGAGGCACTTCCCCTAAAAATGGTGGAATTTTCCCTCATTTGTGTCAATCATCCAACAATCAATCAACTTTAGCACACTTAGCACTCATCAAAACATCCAAGCAAATCCACCATTGTTGCATCATTTTGAGCTCATATCTTGCACCCATTGCAATACCCATAATCACCATTGCATTCCTCATCACTCCATGATCATTTAGAGCTAGATTTTATGTTGTTTTTCCATCAAATGAGCACATATTCAAATGATCAAAGGGCCAACCAAAGCAATCAACTCAACAAGGTAAAAGGTTCCATATTTCTTGTATTTTGTTTGAGTTCACCTTAGGCCAATCTTGAGTGTTTGTCTTGTGCTTTTGGTCTTTTGCATTAGTTTAGTTTTGCACTTTAGGTAGGTCAAATTCACTTGCACACAACATCAATTTCTGATTGTTAAGCATTTCATATTCATATTTTAGGAGTGATTAGAAGAAAGGTATTTTTGAGTTTTAATAGCACACATAAAACCATTGAGGGCATTTCACTCAGGCAGGAAATGACTAGCAAGCATGGAAGCTTCTACCAGACTCCAACAACCATTTTGATCTTGTTTTGATAGAGGTAGTCATCATGATGTCAACATATGTTTCTATGGGTCTTTTGTAAGATCTATTAGAAATAATGAGTTTAAGAATCCATGGCAGTCATGTAATGGATCCATTAAATTTTTTGGAGTTTGAAGGAATATTAGTGTTTGGGTTATGTCATAGACATGGAAAACGATACCAACATTGACAGTTGTGATGCCTAAAGATGGACTTTCCAAATGCATTGTAATAGAGGAGTATTGAACAAGATTTAGGTTGCAAGTTTAAAGGGATTCTCAAATTAAAAGAAGAAATAGATGCTTGCTCTTTGAGACGTGGCAGTGGTTTTGGAATGAGTCAATTCAATAGTTCAGGTTCTGCTAAAGATGCAACAACAGTTGTATACATTTTTCGACAAGATGCATGTGGAAAATGTGATGATGTGTTTCGAGATATTCAAGGGAAACCTTTAAATAAGTCTAGTAGACATATGTTGTTGTGGGCATTGTAGTTATTGACATGTGTTGACAAAGGGAGATAAAATAAATGAATCCTAACGTGTATCAATTTCATAGTGGACTCGGTCCAGGATAGGGACACTGATGTGGAGAGCTGTCAAGATTCGAAAGAAGTCCAAGCTGAGTCCCCACGTGGATTCATGGTTCTACGTAGATGGCGAACTATTAGGGTTTTTGTTTTAATTATCGTGGCAGGTATCTCTATTGTGAAAGTGGCATGACAAATGTTATCTTTTGAGAACTCGTAAGAATACAGTCTAGAGTTATGGAATAATGACTCAAACATAGATATACGGGTGAATCAAAAGAAGGAAGAATGAGACATTTTACCTGATTGATCTTCTTGGTGGAGCTACAAGTTAGAAGGTGGAATAGACATATACGTAACAACCCGAATATTTTCATGGTCCAGGGGGTTACCGAGGGAACTACAAAAGGAAATTTCTCCAAAGAGCATCATGCACATGTATACCTTACAAGTGGCCAAGGATTTGTGACAACACTTGGAGACTAAAGCTATGAAGATTTCTAATTATGTGAGCGACAAATGCAATGGCTTTTAGATTCCTTGTTGTCGTGACTATTTTTGTGTAGATCTTCTAACTTTGAAGGCCAGACATGTTTTCTATTTGCTGAGATCACGAGACATGTTCTTTTGGTTATTGTGGCTGATGGTTGTTCGCCTCCATCAAACTATCATTTCTTTCCTAAAGCTTTTTGCATGCTGAATGGAGTTCTCTACCAGAGCTTTCCATACATTAGGAGAGTGAAGGAAAGAGATACTATGTTGTGAGATGTGTTGTGGAATTCTTCACTATGCACCAAGTATCCCTCATTATGCTCAAAATAAAGTTGTTGACATAATGAAAGTTGGTTAAATATGTACAATTGATGCCCTCTGCAAATGAGAGTTTTCATCATGTAATGATGCAAGACCACTCTAGAATAGTAAGTCAGAGGATACAAGATGTGGGAAACTAGTCATCAAATGCCTTCAAAATAAGAAGTTTCTCATCTTTTTCATAATGAACACGATAAAGGAAATATATCAAAAGAAGTCAAATTCCATGAAAACCAAAAGAGCATTAAATATTGTGTGGTAGAATTGCATATGGAGATCAAAGTTAAAATGGAAGACAATCCTTGAAGATTAGGAGGCTAGTAGCCCCACATTAGGCCGTCAAAATATGTTATGTTGTGAAGGGTCACCTAGAAAATGAATAAATAAAATTTTTTCTATAGAATTGAAGCATCTTGAGAGGAGATAGGAATAGTTGGATAGTAAGAAAGGGGTAGAGTATCAAGAGCAAGACATAGACAACCATGTCTGTGAGAAAGTCTTGATGAATAGGTGAAAGACAATGAAGAGAAAATGTCAAATGATGAAGGTAATATCTTAAGATCATGGGTATGAACGAGAAGGAGGGCAGTGTTAGTTCACCATGAAGCAAGTGAAGGCCTATTTTTTTTATTACGAAAGCATGATAAACCTCTCCTATAAATTCACTATACAAACATGATGATTGTTTATAATGCATAATGGGAGCATGAAAAAGGCAGTAAAAGGAGACAAAAACATAATCCTATGATGTGACAGTTAATGGAATGAACAAGAATTATGAAGTCACCTAAACAAAGTCAAGAGAGATCCTTGAATAAGCAAAGATGATGTTGAATGAAGCAGTTAGGCCTTATCCTACGCTTTAAGAAATCCATTTCAATTGAAAGTTATTGGATACTTGTGTCCTATCATTATGCAAGTGATATTAGGGGAGTTCAAGGCATTTGTATAGATACATGTCCTATATTCAGGAAGCAATTAGTTTGAAAAGTAATGACTAACAAGAGTGAAAGTAGATGTGGAACCATCATCATCATAGTTGAAGAAGTCAAACAATTCATCCTCCTACACCTTGCTAAAGAATGTTGTGTTTTCAATGGAGACAAACAAGGGAAAACAATTTTTAAGCATTCAAGTGGAGAGAAAATAGTCAACTCAAGAAAGAATGGTCATTTAATGATCTTAGAGAGTTTGTCCTTTATTTTCTCTGATGTAGGATATACTAGAAAAGGAGTCTTGGTCTCATTTTTAATCAGTTTTGACATTTTGTTGTTGTATGTTGTAACTTTTTAAGTTCTTCTGAACAAAAAAAATTATTCTGTAACTCAAAGCTCGTCTTTGAGACTAAAGAATAGATGTAATTTTTTAGATTTTGAAGGCAAATCAGTCATTTTTAAGACTTGTATCTGTTGCAAGAACACCTTTTCTCAATAAAATTCAATATTTTTTCCTTCTCAAAAACTGTCTCATTATGTGCTCATGGATGATTGATATGTTTTTTGTGTTTTATGCTAAAACCTCAAATGCATTGCCTCATTTCCAACACTTTTAGGTATAAATGTATGTATCATGTAGGTCATAGGTTGTGCCATTGAAGTTAAAGCCCTTTATAATTTGTGAAAAGTACTTGATTTTCCTTTTAAAGCTTACAAACTTTTCAGCTTTCCTATGAAACACTTATGTATGAACATGTTAACCTTTGAGTTGTACAAACACAAACTAAAAAACTTAGAGATTCATGTGTCAAAATAGTAGTTCAAGTCATTCCATGTTTGGTGAATCACCTTATTATCCATAGGTTTTCATTTCATGCTTTTCTTTCTACCCTTTTCCATCAGTAAAGTTGTAGAATCAATTAGAGTAGGTGAAGACCAAGAGAACCAACTCACTCTAGAGGTTAAATCCCACATCCTGAGCCCACAATTAGGGGAGTTATCCCATGTTTCACCAATGGACTTAGTTTTGCAACTTAGTAAGGGTGCACTCTTTAGTGATAACAGTAACAACAACTTATGGTTACTTATGAAGTTTTTGAAATGGTTGGTTCATCATTTCTCATACATTCAAATAAAAAATATAGAAATTTAGTCTATGGAGGTTCCCTTTTTTAATCGCCTCCGGTGGATCTTGTACAAATATGACAATTGTATCAGGCATTAACAGGTCAATCTTTTGGTGCAACAACAACCACCAATTCAACAGTATCAAATATTTATCTAATCTTGCATACCATGCTTTGGGAGCTTGCTTTAATCCATATAATTCCTTCTTCAATTTACAAACCATATCTGATTGATCTGACAATTGAAATCCTTCCAATTGTTCCATGTAAACCTCTTCTTCCAATTCACCATTCAAAAAAATAGACTTCACATCCATCTGATAAACTTTAAAGTCTTTGTATGCTGCAAATACCAAAAACATTTTGATAGCTTCCATCCTAGCCACAAGAGAAAATTTCTCCTCAAATTCTATTCCTTCCACTTGTGAGTAACCCTTACACACAATCCTTTCCTTATTTCTCACCACTTCTCCATTTTCATTCATTTTGTTTCTGAATACCCACTTAATTCCAATTATATTCTTGTTTGTCGATCTAGGAACCAATTACCAAGTCTCAATATGCATAAGTTCTTCCATTTCCTTTGAATCCAATGCTCATCTTTGCATGAATCACTGATTTCGGTTCAACTTTAGAAAGTAAACATAGATTTACTTCAACTTCAAAAGCTTTGCTTCTTGTTAATACTCCTTTCCTCTTGTCTCCAATGATCTATTCTTCAGAATGATTCTTTTGCACATACTTAGGGGTCTTAGGGGTCTTCACCGGGGCTTCTTCCTCTTCATTCTGCACTTCTTTTTCTTCTTCTTCTTCTTCAAGTTGCAATCAGGTTCATTTGACACATATCTATCTACGCAATTGAATTTTGCAAATTTTCATCATCCTTAACATTTGCACTTTCAACAATCTTTCCCAGCCTTTTTTTGTAACATATGTAAGCTTTTCTTTTAGGAGAACATCCAAGGAAGATACCTTCATTAGACCTTGCATCAAAATTTCCTAAGTTTTCTTCATCTCTTTTGATATAGCATTTGCTTCCAAATACTCTAAAGTTCTTGACAGTAGGAATCCTTCCATACCATAACTCATAGGGAGTCTTTGTGTTGTTAGCTTTGGCTTGAACTCTGTTAAGTATGTAAACAATAGTATTCAAATTTCTTCTCTCTAGTAGACTTCCAATAGATTTGCTTCTTTCATCATAGTTCTAACAACTTCTTGAATAGTCTGATTTTTCCTCTCAACCACTCCATTTTGTTGAGGAGTTATAGGGGCATACAAGTGCCTCTTTATTCCATGAACTTCACAAAACATGTTAAACTCATTGGAGGTGAATTCACCACCTCCATTAGACCTTAAAATTTTGATTTTCAGATCCATTTCATTCTCAACCATAGCTTTAAATTATTTAAATATATCTAGTGCATCAAAATTTTCCCTAAGAAAAGTAACCCATGTCATTCTAGAATAATCATCAATCAAAAGCATAAAATACATGTCACCTTGAAGAATTCTCACCCTTATAGGACCACAAATATATGTATGTATTAATTCCAGTAGTCTGGTAGCAGATTGTTCCTTTCCTTTGAAACTACTCCTTACTTGCTTTCCAAACTGACAATTCTTACAAACAACATTGATATGCTTTGTGATTCTTGGTAGGTCTCTCACTGCATGAATTGAATTGATTCTCACCAAATTATCAAAATTCATGTGACACATCCTCTAGTGCCATAACCAATTGTCATTAATCTAAGACATAAATCAATGACCATCAACACCCTTAAGTTGATAGATGTTTCCATCAGTCCTCTTTCCACAACAATCACAGTTCCAGACCCTTTTCTGATCTCACATTTTTCATCCTTAAACACAAGATTATATCCTTTGCTACACATTTTTCCAACACTCAAAATATTATGCCTTAAACCCTTAACATAGTAAACATCTTCAGTATTAATCTTTCCATCAAAACTAATTGAACCTATTCCACAAATCTTAGCTCTCGAATCATCTCCAAATTTAACTAATCCTCCATCATACTTTTCAAGTTTAACAAACTTTCTTTTATCTTTGGTCATGTGATTCTAGAGTAGCCACTATCAACAATCCAATAATTTTTATCCTATTTAACATGAAAAGCAGAAACCAAAGTACCTTCAACCTTATCCTTCTTCTTTGGAACTCTTTCCTTCACACAACTTTCAGAGTTAGCAAAAGTAGATTCATCTTTTATAGCCAAGAACAAGCATTCATTATCATCAACATCTCCATAATCAAATTTATCATTGGAAATACTGAGATCTTCTTTGGCATAGTAACTTCTTTTAATCGTCTTTCCTTTATTCTCCTTACTCTTACTGTTCACAACTCTGTTTGGACATCTTGAAGCATAATGACCTACTTTTCCACAAGTAAAACATTTGAAAGGTAGTTTACCTTTGTACTTACTGGTGCCATTTTTCATCCTTCTTACAAAGTTAGCTTCCACATTATCAAGATCTTTTCCATTTGAATTTTCAATATTTTCTGATTTTCTAGCCTTAAAAGTAGTTTCCACTTTTGTACCAATTTTCAAACCAAGTTTTTTCATCTCAAATGAAGTTAGTGTACCAATCAACTGATTTCTAGAATAAGTATTAAAATTTGCAACTTACTCAATAGAAGATACCTTTTTGCTATATGAATCAGGAAGAGTTCTGAGAAATTTCTTTCCCACCCTAGGTTCTTTGACTTGTGCACCAAGACCTCTCCAAACACTTACCAACTCATCAACTCTCTACATGTAGGTAGAAATTGTTTCATCTTCAGACATTCACATGGTCTCAAATTATGCCTTTAGATTTTGTAACTTTGCTTGTTTCACCTTATCATCTCCTTCGTAAATGCTTTCAAGCTTATCCCAAACATCTTTGGCAGTCTTAAGATTCATAACTTTGACCAATTCAAAATTTGAAAGA
Organism: Sequoia sempervirens; assembly: GCA_007258455.2. NCBI lineage: Eukaryota > Viridiplantae > Streptophyta > Pinopsida > Cupressales > Cupressaceae > Sequoia > Sequoia sempervirens. Next base: position 573,398,181 of record VDFB02271358.1, read on the forward strand.
CTATTCATCAAAATGGATATTGCCTTAGCATTTACCTTATGTGCCTTGATTTCATTACTTGTGCTCGAACCATTCTGAGGTTAACATATTGATTTTTTATTGCCTTTTCAATCTCAAATCCATGAGATGCCAGATATCCTTCCATCTTTATTTTGTAGAATGCATGGTCTATTCCATCAAATCTAGGGCAATCAATCTGTTTTGCCATCCTAGATCTACCTCAAGTAGTTAAGCTCTTCTCCAAGGAACCTTGCTTTGATACCAATTTTTGAATGAACAAGATAACTAAGAGGGGGGTGAATCAGTTGTAGCAAATTAAAACATCAAAATCCTCAATAGTAATCGGATCCACATGCATTCATTAAACCCTTATTCTGTTAAAGTGATTAATCATGAAATGCAGATAACAAAAACTAAAATAACAACTCCACACACAAGAGAACACCAAATTTATGTGGAAAACCCAATGAGGGAAAAAACACATTGAGGATTAGCTCACAATATAAGTAATTGCAAAATTGGTACAAGGGCTCACTACCAGAATAAGACACACTATGTAAAAAGGCTCATAGCTAGGGCTCACTGCCACAGAAAGAAACATAGAAGATAGAAGAGAGATGTTACACAAATAACAACTTCTCAATGTAATAGGGAAACCACCACAAATGCTCCAACACTTTCACAACCTTGTTTAAAAGATTGCGGACACCTTCAACTCACTGCATTCAGAAGTCCAACACTTTGAAGTTTGCACTGCTTTGCTCAAACTCACACTCTATGCTTTAGAAATTCGCATCTTACATCACACACCTTTTTTTCTTTCTATATTTTCTATCTTTACAACCTTCAACATCTCAACTCATACATATACCATCCTCAACCTTGAAAACTTTCTCCAAGGTTGGCAATACACACTTCATATTTTACAATTTCAAATTAGGTCGGCACTAAGCATTCCCGTGGTGGATAGGAATGAGAGTGGACCAAAAACAACACTTAATTGGGACCCAAATTAAATCTGACATGCCACACTATGCCTTCAATAATACTTGAACATCTTTAAATGTAGTCTAAACACTAGCTCGACTGTTACCCATGAAAACACATTAAACATTAAGTACACGCTTCCTTAAATCAATCCAAAACTTCTGGACAACAAAATTCACTTGAACATGATCTAAGATCATCCTAAAAACCAACAACTTCCTTCGCAACAAATTTCACCTGAAGATTATAATCATACTATTTATCCAGAAAACACTACCAGATACTGCAATACTTTGTAGCACAAAATACCTTCTTTCAATATGCCTAACCACAAATCCTCTTGACACAAACAAGAGAACAACACCATTAACTTTCCTTCATAACCACAAGTCTTGAAAATCAACTATGGAGAAATGTGAAGCAAATACATTTCTCCCAGACACCTCTGTACAACACTGCAAAACTAGTTCACATACTAGTGAACACAACTTTCTCTGACCAATGATCTAGAAGCCCAACTTCTGGATATGGAAACTCTGAATAACTCTAGCCAACATATCCAAACCACAAAAGCAGATCTTCAGCCTAAAGAAATGCGAAGCAAAAACAAAACACCTCTGCAACACCTTATTTCCTTGTTTTATCAATTTTCTGAGTATCCTCAACATCTTCATCATGCAACAATCTTCATCAACACATAGCTGACATTAATGACAACACCAACTTGTTGACATCATATTGACATCAATGACAACACCTTCATACTTGCAACATTGTTAAGAGATCATGAGTAATGTACACATGACATGTGTTAGGATGAGGGGTTGTGATGAGGAGTTAAGTGACTACATGAATTAGAGGATTGACTACATGAAGGGATGAAGTGGAAGTGAGTGAGAGTGAATTAAGGTTATTTTTCAGTCAACTCGCTAAACTTAGAGGTGGTCACTAAGTATAGAGTTGGAAGCATAAAAATAGAATGATATTTTAGGAAATAAATAAAATAATGATTTTTTATTTTTAGAGGAATGTGCAAAGTCAAACTAAATAAATTAAATAATTTATATTATTTAGTGGAGTAATTAGCTAATTAAATAATTTTTATGTTGGATAAGAGGGATGCATGATTTTAAATAAATAATAATAAAATATTTAATTATGGGGATGGATGAACAATTCAAGATTTAATTAAATAACTAAAACTTATTTAATTATGTGGATAAAGAAAAATTGAATAAATAGTTAAATAATTAAAAAATATTTAATTAATATGGATGAGGAAAAAATATAAATAATTAAATAATTATTTAATTAATATGGTTGGAGGGAAATGATTAATAATTAAATAATAAAAATTATCAAATTAAAGTTGATGAGTGAAAATGGTGGAACAATCAAATAATTAAAAATTATTTAATTAACGGTGATGAAATGATTAATTAGTGATGATGACAGGAAATGATTTTAAATTTAGAAGAAATATGTTTAGACATTTTTAGATGTCTACATGTTGTTGAACTCTAATTAAGATCAATTTTAAATTAGTTATCTTTGGTAATCCCAATCAGGGCTTAAATTTGATGGCCGTATGACCGTATTTAGAGATTTTTGCTGTAAAATACAATCAAAATTTTAAGAAGATTGTATCAAATGAAAGGAGAGATTTTGGATAGACTGTCAAAATTTATATAGAATTATAATGATATATATATAATTTTACTTACACTAAGGCATATCATAATGTTTTAAGGGCACCTTTGAATAGATAACTGTCATTAAAAAATTTGTTGACAGGGAAGGTCGACCGTCAAATTTAACCCTGATCCCAATCCCATCTTTAAATTATACCTCTTAACATGTTGAGGACCTATTGCCAATCATTACATTTGATTCATAACTTAGATAAATGCAATCCTATGTGTGGAGATTCTAGTTTAGATTTAATTCATTTAATAATATAATTTTTGTATTAATTAGATTGCTTGCTCTTTGTGAAAGAGGTATTTTGAAATTATTGTTTACATTTGGAAAAACTTCCGTTCTTATTTCCATGGACATTTAAAGTATTGGTTTCATTAAGGAAATATATTTTTTAATTTATGGATGTATTTATCAAGATCAAACACACAAATTGATTACATAAAGAGATCTAGATAAAAAAGCATCCATGCATTGCTAATTTTAGAAAAGAGGAAATTATATCTAAATCATTTCTACCCTTTGCTAAATATAGAAAAAAAGGTATTTGTGAAGAAATATATAGGAAATACTTAGTCATTGCTTTTCTACGACTTATTTAGAAAAGATAAGATAAACTCTATAATTATTTTCATTGTGAAATTTAATTACATTTATTTATGAAAAAAGACAAACACAATTTTTTTTTTTTAGAACAAATAGATATACATTAATCTTAATTATTTAGTTGATTTAATTAAACTAGTATACATATATTAAATATTAATATATATAAAATACGTTGAGAGTTATCCTTGTTGAGGCGCCTATTTTCATCTTTTTTTCTCTAATGAAAACTTTAATCCTAACTCTTATTGAATGCTATTTTAAATTGTAACCATTTTTTTTGCTTTTAGATTACCACTTCATATTTATCTTCCCAAAAATAATATTAAAATATATTTAAAATAATATTTAAGATTTATTGAAAATATTGAAAAAATTTAAAAAGCAGAATCTCAAACAAAACTACATCTTTCATAAAAAGAAAATAGTTTTTTAAATTCATTTTAGGAAGTTAACAATAATGACTGCATTTTTTTTCAAAAGATAAGAAGATAAGATTTAAGAGTGGATATGGATTTGCATGCCATTTGAACACCAATTTCTAGCTGAAGAGTTTTTCCTTACACATTGTTTTTTGGTGGATGCCATTGTAATACCCCTCTCGGTGTAATAAAAGAGTAATATTTAAACTTGGCGACTTATTTAATTATTTATGGTTAATTAGCTTAGTTCATTACAAGGACAAAAGAGCAAAAAAAATCATTTGGATTCATTCATTATATATTCAAAAACTACATTTGAAACATCAAAAACAACCAAAAATACAAAAGTATTACTTTCAAACACATTCAAAATATTTACATGAGATTAATACTTTTGAATTATATCAAAGTATATAACAAATAACTTTCAATTCAACAATCAAATCAAAATCAAACAAAATAAGTAAAATCATATTGGACCAAACACATAAGGAAACCTTGAAACATTTTTATTTAACTTCATAGGTCACACTTCGATTTTCATTCCTACATGTCTTAGTTGAAGCCATATTTGTTAGAGGAAATCTTATGTGACTTAAAAAAAACTCTACATGCTATTCTAGTCATTGACCAAGATCAAGTAGCTATATTTGAGAACCAATGTGAGAATGCTCACCTAGAAGCCATTGAACAAGTAAACTTGATTGAGATCTTCCAATGCATAAACATCAACATAAAAAGAATTGTTAAACACTAACCAACAACACCTTGACACTCTCCATAATGAACAACATTCAAAAAATATACATCAACCAAATAGACAATATTTCATTCCACATGTCACCTTACACATTACTTTTGTTTGATTCCCACAAACATTGATGCTTATTCTAATAGAGCCTATCCATCCCATTATATATACACTTATGCTACACAAAGAAGATAGTCAACCTCATCCACCATTTCTGGATCAAATCCTCTCACATTTACAATAGTGCATTGGCATCAAATCATCTAACCAATGAAAACATTCAGGTGTGTGCTTTTAGCACATATGATCATATCAAAATATCTTAATTCTACCAATGGGCCCTTGGTTTGTTGGTGAAGTTGAATGGTTTTGAGTGAACCTACTAGGGATCAAGTCTTGTTGAGTGCAAGACCTCAACACCATAAGGGATGAGGTTGAGATTGTGCCTTTGGTGACTTTGTCATAATGGACACTCCTCAGTCCTCATATGTTAGCCAAAGAGGTTTTAGCCTAAGGCTTGTGCTCTTGTATTCGATAGCAAAACAATCTTGTGGATGATAAAAAATACTCCATAAAAAATAAAATATTTTTATTCTTAGATGACTTATCAATTCTATTCTAGATTTCAACATATATTAAATTATGGTAATCAATAACCAATTCAAAAAAGATAAATTAAATTCAAATCCATATCAATTTTACAACTATACATTTATTTGTTCTTTACATTAACCATATTCAATGGTTACCACTTATCAATACCTAGCTATCTTTTATTTACCTATATTTCAAGATACATTAAATTCATATCCATATCAATTTACAATTATACACTGTATTGATGTGGTTAACTCAGTTTTTTAGCTTGGTTTGAGCCTAGAGAGACCACTTATAGGGGATCTCTCTTGCCAATGGTTTTATCATCGAGATCATCACTGATGGGCCTCAGTCCCCAAGGTATTATCACCCTTTTCAAACCTGCGAGCTCAATCACCTAGTGAATGCCACAATCTACAAGACAACAATCCAATGAAGGTACACTTCTTGTGAACACGTTAGCCCAATGAAGACATAATTCCTATGAACACATTAACCCAATAAAAACACACAACCTACAAGCTCAAAAACCCAACACAATTTAAAATTATACATTTATTTTCATATTATGTATATACATTATCCATATTCAATGGTTACACTTATCAATACCTAAATATCATTTATTTACCTAAATTGATTTATACTGATTTTTTTTTCCTTTCACACAGATAACCATCCAAAAAGAAGCTTCTCTATAAAAATAAGGTCAATCTTCTACTTTAAACGTAAGCCCCTCTTTCTCGGAAAAATATGATCACTCTTTTCTTCATCCATCTTATTATACACAAAAGCGTAGAGATGAAAGTTTCTTTAAGAACATGTACAACTCGCTTTCCTCTTACTCGCCTGTGGTGACGAGCAAGTGAAGAAAATAAGATGCAGCCTTCCCTTTAAAAGTAAAAAATATACTTTGGTTGCAATATTAAATGATAATAAAAATAATAAAAATTAAACATTTCAAGGGTTTGAGAAATTCAAAAGTGACTTTCCTTCAAAACAACGCTATCTGGCTGGAGGACGCGCAGGGCCCGAAAACGTATCCGGCGGGGAGGCTTGGGCCAACTTTCTAGCCGGGTCCACACGCGTACTTCTGAAAAAATAACGGCATTCTTCATTTCAAAGGCGTTTTTATTTCAAAATTATAAGGTAAACCAATCCGATCTACTGCCAACGGCGGTGAAGAAACAGGTATTAAGGTGGTTTTAGGAACTCGGATTGTACGCGGGAGTGGTTTTACGACGAGCGGTATTTTCTGAGAGTTATCATTGTTTTGTCTGAGGTGCCTTTAAAAACGCAGAGACTGTTTTTGTCTAAGGAGCGTTACAGTAATGATGGATTTGTCCGACGAAGAAGAAGTATTATGATCGTATTCGGCGCAAGAAATATATGCGTTTGGTACAAGGTATGGATATGGATATGGATTCAGATTCTCTTCTAATTTTAAAGGATTTGATGTTTGTGATTTTTCCTTTTTTTATTTATTTTTAAAGTAAATTTTAGGACTGTAGGCGATATGTTGCGAATAGTTCCAAAATTGTTACGGTACTCTCGACGTGGTAGTGATTTTTCCCGCTTTTTTGCTATCTAAACCAGAGTTCAAACGTGTACTGAAAACCTAAGGTATAGTTTTCTTTAAATCGGTGTAAGGTTTGAACCCGGTTGTTATTTTGTCATCGGGCTTGAATGAGGAAGATTGGAAGCAATCGGTCGGTATAATCGAAGATTTTACTAATTGTTCTTTCGAAGGTACGCGATTTGCTGACTGTAGTTTTCGTAAGGTTGATTGAGGTTTTGATCTTGATTTAAGCTAAATAATGATTGAAAAATGGGGATAAAAGATTGAGAAAACATGGGGGACTAGTTTCAGGTTCGAATCCTGGGCACTGGCATTCTACAAAAGTTTGGATTAATTAAATGAAGAAACTGTGGACCATCTGTCAGAATTTCCCTTGAAGGTAAGATATGCCTCTTCCTACTTTTGACGGGTTTTATGGTCATTTTTTGTTATTTAACAAAATATATAATTAAAAACATGACAGAAAATCTCTGATGAGGCACACAAAATAAGTTTCAGGTTTGTTTCCGGTGTCTATTAAGTCAACATAGTGGGAGATTAAAGAAATCAAGAGAAATTATTGTAGAGAATCAACTAGGCATGGTGGGCGGGGTTCAGGTTTGGTATCTGGAGTCTATTTATTTTATCAGAGAGGAAATGTTTAAAAATCAGTTGGAATAATTGGGAAGAATATAGCAGGCATTTTGTTCAAGGTAGAAGATTGCCCTGCTTTAAGTTCAGTTGATTTAATTGAATGTTTGAAGTTAATTTTTTGCTCAAACATAGTGAACAAATCTAAGAGAGCAATAACTAATCTGTTATATGGTTTGGATTGGTTTGTTACTTAGCCACTGGGGCTGGAGCACTGAAGTTTGAGATTTCAGTTGAAAAACACTGAAAAAAGTTATCAGGTGTTCTGTTGGAAATGAGTGTCACACAGAGGCGTCCAGTCCACAGGGGGCACTCTTCTGAAAGGAGTGAGAATGAGGTCTACAACATCCTTCCTGTGCACAATATGCTGGCAGATCATCCTGCACTGCGATTTCCAGAGGTCAGAGCAGCAGCCACAGCACTGAAAACTTTGGGTGAGCTCCGGATCCCTCCGTATTTTGAATGGCATTCAGATATGGATCTTCTTGACTGGCTTGGTGCCTTCTTTGGATTCCAAAGGGATAATGTCCGAAACCAGCGAGAACATCTGATCCTGCTCCTGGCTAATAGCCAAATGAGGCTGCAACCGCCTCCAGATATTATAGACCAGCTTGAGTCCAGTGTGGTTAGGAAATTGCGAAAGAAAATCCTCAAGAATTACAACAATTGGTGTGCATTTCTGGCACGGAAGTCTAATGTTTGGATCTCGGATCGCAGGAGTGATGAGCGCAGGGAGTTGCTCTATATTTCTCTTTATCTTCTTATTTGGGGAGAAGCTGCAAATCTGAAGTTTATGCCAGAGTGTTTGTGCTACATATTTCATCATATGGCAATGGAGCTGAATCGGATTTTAGAGGATTATGTAGATGAGAGCACGGGACAGCCAGCTTTACCTGCATATATGGGAGAAAATGCATTCTTGCAAAGGGTTGTCACTCCACTATATCAAACTGTCAAACTTGAGGCAGAAGCAAGCCATGGTGGTAAGGAACCTCATTCAGCCTGGAGAAATTATGATGATATCAATGAATATTTTTGGACTAGTAGGTGCTTTGAACAGCTGGGATGGCCACTTAAACTGAATAGTAATTTTATTCTTCTGCCTAATACTGAACAAAATCATGAGGTTGGATTCCATAGGTTCAGAGGAATGCTGCGAAAACAGAAGGTAGGAAAGACAGGTTTTGTAGAGCAACGCTCCTATTGGAATATTTTCCGCAGTTTTGATCGTCTTTGGATTATGTACATACTTTTCCTGCAAGCTGCAATTCTTGTGGCATGGGAGCATAAAGGACTTCCCTGGGTAGAGTTAAAACATAAAGATACACAAGTTAAGATGCTTAGTGTATTCATAACCTGGGCAGGCCTTAGGCTTTTACAATCTTTCCTTGATGCTGGCATGCAGTACAGTTTAGTTTCAAGAGAGACTCCATTACAAGGAATAAGAATGTTATTGAAGATCATTGTGGCAGCTGTGTGGACCATTCTGTTTGCTGTGCTCTATAGTCGGATGTGGAAACAGAGAAATCATGATTTTGACTGGTCGTCTAAGGCGAACAGTATGTTGTATAACTTTGTGGAGGCTGCTTTTGTATTCATTGCTCCTGAAGTGTTGGCTTTGCTTCTTTTTATTATCCCTTGGGTCAGAAACTTTATGGAGAAAAGCAACTGGAGAGTTTTTCATGCTTTGACATGGTGGTTTCAGTCAAGAACATTTGTTGGACGTGGGCTTCGTGAGGGGATTTTTGATAACATCTCTTATTCTCTGTTTTGGGTAATGTTGCTGGCTGTAAAATTCTCCTTCAGCTACTATTTTCAAATCAGACCTATGGCGGAACCAACTAAGGCGATACTGAACCTTGGTGCAATCTCTTACAAGTGGCATGAGTTTTTCAAGAAGACTAACCAATTCGCTGTTGCGGCAGTGTGGGCACCAGTTATCTTGATCTACTTTATGGACACACAGATATGGTACTCAATTCTGTCATCTGTAGTTGGAGCCTTGGTAGGATTGTTTTCCCATCTTGGGGAGATTCGGAATATTCAACAGCTGAGGCTGCGGTTCCAGTTCTTTGCCAGTGCTATTCAATTCAATTTAATGCCAGAAGAACCATTATTCAGAACCCAGGGGAATCTGAGAGTAAAATTAAGGGATGCCATCAGGCGGCTACAACTTAGATATGGTTTTGGTGCCCAGTATAAGAAAATTGAGTCTAGTCAGGTTGAAGCAGGAAGATTTGCTCTTATTTGGAATGAGATTGTGAGGACATTCCGAGAAGAGGATATTGTCAGTGACTTGGAGGTGGAATTGTTGGAGGTTCCACCAAACTCCTGGAATGTACGTGTCATAAGATGGCCATGCTTATTGCTTTGTAATGAGCTGCTGCTTGCTCTAAGTCAGGCTAGGGAGTTACGAGGCACTGACAAGATATTATGGAAAAAGATAAGCAAGAATGAGTACCGTCGCTGTGCAGTGATAGAAGCATATGACAGTGTGAAGCATTTGCTCCAACGAATTATTAAGGAAGATAGTGAAGAATACTCCATTGTTGTCAGTTTGTTTGATGAATTTGATAAATCAGTTCATCTGGAGAAGTTCACTGATATATACAAAATGAGTGAGCTGCCTGAAATTCATAACAAATTAATATCATTGGTCAAGGACCTCCTAACAAAACCCTCTGTGAAGGACCAGCAGAAGGTAGTTAATGCTCTGCAAAATCTCTATGATATTGTCATTAGAGATTTTCCTAAAGACAAGCGAAGTAGCGAGCAACTGAGACAACAAGGACTTACTTCTCAAAGGAGTGACGGTAAGTTGTTATTTGAGGATGCTGTACAATTACCTGATGTAGAAGATGCATCCTTCTATCGTCAATTGCGTCGCTTGTGCATTATTCTGACATCAAGAGATTCAATGCACAATATCCCAAAAAATCTGGAAGCAAGGCGTCGTATTGCATTTTTCAGTAACTCTTTGTTTATGAACATACCCCATGCACCTCAGGTGGAGAAAATGCTGGCTTTCAGTGTCTTGACCCCCTACTATGACGAGGATGTTCTGTACAATAAAGAACAACTGCGTACAGAAAATGAGGATGGTGTTTCAATTCTATTCTATCTCCAGAAGATATATCCAGATGAGTGGGAGAATTTCTTGGAGCGGATGTTACAGAAAGGGATAAAGTATGATGAACTGTGGTCTACTAATCATGTGAGGGAACTTCGTTTGTGGGCATCATACAGAGGACAGACATTGACTCGAACTGTTAGAGGAATGATGTACTATTCCAAGGCTCTCCAAATGTTGGCTTTTCTTGATTCAGCATCGGAGATGGATATTCGTAATGGCTTCAAGGAGCTTGTTGCCACTGCTTCAGGAACAGAAGAAGCCAGTGAATTGAGATCACAGAGTTTTCCATCTGGACGAAGCATTCGCAGTTCAAGTAGTGGAGTAGGAATGTTATTCAAAGATCATGAACATGCCACAGCTCTTATGAAATTTACTTATGTTGTTGCTTGCCAGATTTATGGTGCTCAAAAGGCAAAGAAGGATCCGCGAGCTGAGGATATTTTGTATTTAATGAAGAATAATGAGGCTCTTCGGGTTGCTTATGTTGATGAGGTCTCCACGGGAAGGGATGGTGTGGAATATTTTTCTGTTCTTGTTAAGTATGATCCACAACTACAGAGAGAGGTGGAGATCTACAGAGTGAGGCTACCTGGACCACTAAAACTTGGTGAAGGAAAGCCTGAAAATCAAAATCATGCCCTGATTTTTACAAGGGGGGATGCTGTGCAGACGATTGATATGAATCAAGATAATTATTTTGAAGAGGCTCTGAAAATGCGCAATCTGTTGCAAGAGTTCACAAGATTCTATGGTATCAGAAAGCCTACAATTCTAGGAGTCCGTGAGCATGTTTTCACAGGCTCTGTTTCTTCTCTTGCTTGGTTTATGTCTGCTCAAGAAACAAGTTTTGTAACCCTTGGACAACGTGTACTAGCAAACCCTCTGAAGATCCGGATGCACTATGGTCATCCTGATGTATTTGATCGCTTATGGTTCTTAAGTAGGGGAGGCATCAGTAAAGCTTCACGGGTAATAAACATCAGCGAGGACATATTTGCTGGCTTTAATTGTACGCTGCGTGGTGGAAATGTCACACATCATGAATACTTCCAAGTTGGCAAAGGACGCGATGTTGGTTTAAATCAGATATCCATGTTTGAAGCCAAGGTTGCCAGTGGAAATGGGGAGCAGGTTTTGAGTCGGGATGTGTATCGCCTTGGTCACCGTCTAGACTTTTTCCGCATGCTCTCTTTCTACTACTCTACCGTTGGATTCTATTTTGATACCATGCTGGTGGTCCTAACCGTGTATGCATTCCTTTGGGGCCGGGTTTACTTGACTCTCAGTGGAATTGAAGCAGCAATAAAAAATAAAGCAGATGCTACAGACAACAAGGCACTTGGAACAATCCTCAATCAGCAGTTTATCATTCAGCTTGGTTTCTTCACAGCTCTTCCAATGATTGTCGAAAATTCTTTAGAGCATGGTTTTCTTAAAGCTATATGGGATTTTTTAACCATGCAATTGCAGTTAGCATCTGTTTTTTATACTTTTTCAATGGGTACTCGTACTCACTTCTTTGGTCGAACAATACTTCATGGGGGTGCAAAATATCGTGCGACAGGGCGTGGCTTTGTTGTACAGCATAAGCGATTTGCTGAGAATTATAGACTCTATGCTCGTAGTCATTTTGTGAAGGCTATTGAGCTTGGCTTACTTCTGATAGTTTATGCATCGTACAGTGTTGTCAGTACTAACACATTTGTTTATATTCTTTTAACCATCTCAAGTTGGTTTCTAGTTCTCTCATGGATCATGGCACCCTTTTTATTCAACCCATCAGGATTTGATTGGTTGAAAGCAGTCTACGACTTTGATGATTTTATGAATTGGATATGGTACAAGGGTGGAATCTTAACTAAGTCAGATCAAAGCTGGGAAGTCTGGTGGAATGAGGAAAATGACCATTTACGAACAACAGGACTATGGGGAATGGTTTTAGAGATAATCCTAGATATTCGTTTTTTCATTTTCCAGTATGGTATTGTTTACCAGTTGGGTATTGCTGGTGGAAGCAAAAGTATTCTTGTGTACCTTCTTTCATGGATTTATGTGGTGGCGGCCATTGTGATTTATGTGGTTATTTCATATGCTCGTGATAAGTATGCAGCAAAACAACATATCTACTACCGTGCAATACAATCCTTGGTTGTCAGTTTCACTATTTTAGTAGTGGTAATTTTGCTGCAGTTAACCAATTTCAAATTTACAGATTTGTTCACTAGTATCCTTGCATTCATACCAACTGGCTGGGGTCTGATCTTAATTGCTCAAGTGTTCAAGCCTTTTCTGCAATCCTCTATAGTTTGGGGTACAGTCGTTGCAGTGGCGCGGTTATATGAAATTACATTTGGTATCATTGTTATGATTCCAATGGCTGTACTGTCTTGGTTACCGGGCTTCCAGTCAATGCAGACTCGTATATTGTTCAATGAAGCATTCAGCAGGGGACTTCAGATATCCCGTATCCTTGCTGGCAAGAGGTCTAATCCAGGATACTAGCCCAGGTAAGGTCAGCATTTAGCAACTGGAGGCATCTATGTGAATAGACTAACGAATCCAATCCTCTGATTTTTCTCATTTATAAGAATTGCTATTATCTGATCTTTTATATTTTCTCATGTTCTGTGAAAGGCGTTTTGCTATTCAAAATATAGAAAGTCAAATGCTCTTTTAATATCTGCAATTATAAACTTTTATGGTTTTTCAGATTAAAGGCCTAACTAAATTCAGGGATGCATGGGGATGTGTCCCCAGGGGTTTTTCGGCTGCCCAGTACCCATCATGTTTTGGGGAGATGGGGATGCATCAGAAGTGCCTCTGATTGCTCCTGTCTGGCTACATCCTGGAAAAGCCACTCAGCAGACCGGAAACATCTGGGGATGTCAATGATGTTCCACAGCTGTCCCTGGATGGCAGGAGCATTTAAAAAGAAACCGTCCCTGGGACAGCAGGAGCATCAAAAAATCTGCATTTAAGTAAATTATTCAAGCAAAAAAGGGCTCCCACTACCACCTCCGAAAAGTTGCTCATTATGCTTGGTCTCTCCATTTTAAGTACGTTATCAAAGCAACAGAATGGGCTCCCAGCACCCTGATAACTATCTCATGCCCCCGAAAGCGTAACACATTAAAATGCAAATAAATAAATAAAAAATGAATAAATAACGAAATATATATTAGCAATTTTATAATTATAATTATCAAGATAATATTAAGATTATAAATATAAATATTGATATATTGAATAGCATGGTCATTACAATCACTATAATATATAAATACAAAAAGAGATAAACCAATATAAATAATAATAATAAAAATATATTAAACAAGGAACATTTAAATAAAGTACATTAACAGCTGCATCACATATAACAAGGAAGCATCGGCAGCGATAAAATCATGTAAGGACATCGCTGTTGGGAAGGCAGCGATTAAGTAAAAGTCACAATCTTCCAAAAAAAAGGGCACGGCCCTCCACTTGTAATCGCATCTCTTCTCCAAAGTGGGAAGATATAAGATGAGATCATATAAGAAGAAGAAAAGCATTGAGTAGGAGAGGAAAAGAGCAGGTCAAGCAGCCAAGCATATATCAGTCGGTATAACTGTCTTATGAATTTCAGAATAGTAAATTAATATATTTGTTTTTGGATTGAATTTCAGAATAATAAATCAATATATTGTTGTAGAATACTTACATGAGAATATGACGTGTTCTTTAAATATGGTTAATGATTCATATTATCATTTCATCTCATAGTAGCATACTCATAGACTATTATGTGTTGTTGATACAATTATTTGCTAATCTGAAATTGATTAAATTACTATGCATATATTTTCACCTCCTAGGTATGCCACCTCTATAATGGAGAACCAATGTGATCTATAATGGAAGACCAAGTGTCCTATAATGGAGAACCAATGTGTTATCTAATGGAGGACTAAGTGTGCTATAATGGAGGACCAATCTATCCTATAAGGGAGAACCAATGTGTTCTATAATGGGGGACCAAGTAGTCCCAAGGAGGCCAAGGGGGTATCCATTTGGCGTACCAATGGTACAGTGCCTTGGGTCGAGGAGAGATGGCATTTTCGAGGCACTTGTTGTAATCTCACCCCTCCATCATGGTGAATCAGCACAAGAGGTCAAATCATAGAGAGAGTGAAATGGTTGCAAGATGAGGGGATAATGGAAAGGGGACACCTCCTAGGTAGAGGCCAAGACATCCACTCTTGGGCCTAGGGTAGAAAGGGTCCTAGGCACCCCATCGAGTCATGTCCTCCCATACTCTTCTATGGTTGAGCCCTCCAAGGATATTAGATGCTTTGTGATTGGATTAGTAATTTGGCCTTGAGTTTACTGATATTTAATTATGATAATCAGCTAATTAGTATTATTGTGGTAAATGGTTTCTAATTTGTGTGCAGGGCTTCAATCAGGTGAAAGGTATTCTCTAACTCATCTGTTTATTCAGAAAATTAAGGATTTAGGGCAAATTGAGGGCATTCCCAATTAGGGGACATTACAAACTACCAGAATTTGCTGCTCTCCAAAGCACAACTGAATCACATACACAATATACATTATATAAATACCATTTTAATATTTTATTATAAATATTTAATATTGTATCTGTTTAGATTTGGTGTTATCTTTTAAGAGTGTTACTATTTTAGCAGTATAGCAGTATATTATTGTTTTGATATGATCATGGATGTATTTAGTAGATGTGGATGGAAAATCACTTCTGTTGCAAGCACACAAAGCAATACATAGCACATATAATATTGTTATTTTTCTCTTATTTGGTGAATAGTTCTTATTGTTGTTATGGATCATTTTATGTTTATAGTTTCTTTTGTCATGACAAGTTCCAGATTTTAAAGAGTGCCTGCATTGAAATGATCCCTTACACACAATTTTCATCATACAAAAATTTAAACACAGGACTCAAAAGTCAAAACAATGCATATTTTTCCTAACATGGACATGGCAAATACTCTTTGATGTTGCAAATGCGAGTGCAATGTTTCCCAAGCTAGCAATTCACCCTCCATCACTTGTTTTCTATGCTCCCAAGGGACATGCCCCCTACCAAATTTGATCTTGTCCCCTGTAGGCTACATTCTGGGGACTCAGGATGGATAGGAAATATCCCCACCCCATCCCTGAATTTGAGAAAAACAGGAAATGTTCTGGGTACTTGTTCTTTCTCAGAAATGCCTAGGTACATTAGGGGACAGCCAATCTGGCAGTCCTGAAGACAGCTAGCCATCCCCTACAGCCCAGACATGTTTTCAGTCACTTTTTTGACTCCATACAGCTGGGATGAACCATCAACCTTTAGCATTAAATGTAAATACATACCTTATTTTTCATTGGACAGGTTTGAGGGCTGTTGGAAGAGGGAGGAATGCACATCAAAAGATAATTTTAGGATGGCGATTTCATAGTCCTTAGCTTATTGATGCTGTCACATGTCTATATGGTACTACTAGCCTGTGTCACAGGGTTCACCGCATTTCAAGGAAAAAATTAGAAATACGACGAATTCAAAGAAAATTTGAAAAAATCGTTAAAATTCGCAAAAAAATTCATACGGTAACATATTTAGGGTTTTTAGTTAAAATATATTTTTAAAATATGATTTCAATTTGATAAATTCAATTTTTTTCCACTGGCTGCTCCCAGAATCGCCTAAATCTGTTACAGAGTTGTGTGGCGCTCCATCTGGCTATTGCAAAGTCGTGACCTGCATCATTCTATGTGCAAGCTGTGTCTACGAGAGGTAGAGCCCTACCACACTTGCAAATGATTCGAGTTTTCATTCCAAACTTGGCTGGGAACTATAATTCGTCGGCTTCCAATCACCATTCCGCATCAGATGGGCACGACAACTCTAATTTTTGGTCGATATTTCCTCCGACATTAACATTTTTTATTTTTTCTTAAAAATTAACCCATCGAAATGTAAAATGTGACGACTTTTTTATACTTTATTAAAGTTTAATATGGTAAAATCTTTAATTTAGATTTTTAGTTAAAAATATATTTACAATATTTAAATTAAAATTTAAAAATTATTTATATATAATTTTTTTAAAATTTATTATAGTTTATTATTTTGTAAATTAAAAAGATTATAAATTTATATTGGTCAAATTTAATTGTAAATTTCAAATTGTGTTTTGATATATTTAATATGTTCTTATAGTTTATTAAAATTTAATATGGTAAAATCTTTAATTTAGATTTTTAGTTAAAAATATATTTACAATATTTAAATTAAAATTTAAAAATTATTTAAATATAAATGTTTTAAAATTTATTATAGTTTATTATTTTGTAAATTAAAAAGGTTATAAATTTATTAGTCAAATTTAATTGCAAATTTCAAATTGTGTTTTGATATACTTAATATGTTCTTATAGTTAATATTATTAATTTATATTGTGTTTTGATATATTTTTAATATTATTTTATATGTAATAAATTATTTTTACTTATATATATTATTTATTTTATATATAAGATTACATCATATATATTTTTAGCATAAATAATATTTACTAGTTTTTATATACTATTAATATTATTTAATTTCCTTTAGACAATTTTGTGAACATATTTATAAAAATAAAAAATTACATAAGGTGAATTTAAATCGAATTTTTTGCTCTTCGAATTTTTTCCTCGCCGAACTTCATCTGAATTTCAATGGCGCCAAACTCGAATTCGAATTCGAACCTTGTGACTTAGCTACTAGCCACTAGGATATGGAATCCCTTTAATCGGATTTAATAGCAGGACTGTTATAGTTGTTTGAAGGCCTTTTCTTGACATAGTGTTGGTGTAAGAGAGAGTTAAGCCCTCAAAGACACTTTTCATGTTATTGATATCTCAGTCCATGCAGGTGATTTGCATTCCTGTAGGGTACATCCAGGTTTGCATTTCCTGTGTTAAGAGGGTTTATTTTTAGGTTCAACCCAACTATGCTAATTTTCTACAGCAGCAAGTATATCAGCAATAAACGATCATAAATGCAGATAATAAATGAGTAATTTCAATATTAAATATAAATGCATACCTTAATATTAAGTTATTAACAGATTTTAGGGCCATTTTAAGAGGGGAAATTAAAAAATATGCTTCAAAATCTACATGTCATCATTCTATACACCTGCTGTCATTTTGACGTTAACAGATTATAGGGCCAGTTAAGAGGGAAAAATACACATCAAAAGATAACTTCAGGATGCTCATTTCATCAGTCTAGACATCTGCTGTTGCAGGTCTGTACAATACAGCTTGAAGAGGGAAAACCTCACTTTGATCAAGTTTGGTGTTAAGACTGTTGTAGCTATATGAGGGCTTTTTCCTGACAAAGTGTTCATGTAAGAGAGAATTAAGCAATAGATGACATTTTTCATGCTGCTGATATTGTCATTCTATGCAGTTGATATCCACATCCATATATGGAACAACTAGAGCAAGGAAATTGTCACCTTTTCATGCTGAAGGTTGATGGTTCATCCCAGCTGCACGGAGTCAAAATCATAGTGTTACTAGATGTTGATCAGGGACAGCTGCATATTTTGTATGTTTT
>VDFB02271358.1:573416295-573485065 GCA_007258455.2 Sequoia sempervirens
GGATGCCATTGTAATATGCCTCTCAATGTAATAAAAGAGTAATATTTAAACTTGGTGACTTATTTAATTATTTATGGTTAATTAGCTTAGTTCATTACAAGGACAAAAGAGCAAAAAAAATCATTTGGATTCATTCATTATATATTCAAAAACTACATTTGAAACATCAAAAACAACCAAAAATACAAAAGTATTACTTTCAAACACATTCAAAATATTTACATGAGATTAATACTTTTGAATTATATCAAAGTATATAACAAATAACTTTCAATTCAACAATCAAATCAAAATCAAACAAAATAAGTAAAATCATATTGGACCAAACACATAAGGAAACCTTGAAACATTTTTATTTAACTTCATAGGTCACACTTCGATTTTCATTCCTACATGTCTTAGTTGAAGCCATATTTGTTAGAGGAAATCTTATGTGACTTAAAAAAAACTCTACATGCTATTCTAGTCATTGACCAAGATCAAGTAGCTATATTTGAGAACCAATGTGAGAATGCTCACCTAGAAGCCATTGAACAAGTAAACTTGATTGAGATCTTCCAATGCATAAACATCAACATAAAAAGAATTGTTAAACACTAACCAACAACACCTTGACACTCTCCATAATGAACAACATTCAAAAAATATACATCAACCAAATAGACAATATTTCATTCCACATGTCACCTTACACATTACTTTTGTTTGATTCCCACAAACATTGATGCTTATTCTAATAGAGCCTATCCATCCCATTATATATACACTTATGCTACACAAAGAAGATAGTCAACCTCATCCACCATTTCTGGATCAAATCCTCTCACATTTACAATAGTGCATTGGCATCAAATCATCTAACCAATGAAAACATTCAGGTGTGTGCTTTTAGCACATATGATCATATCAAAATATCTTAATTCTACCAATGGGCCCTTGGTTTGTTGGTGAAGTTGAATGGTTTTGAGTGAACCTACTAGGGATCAAGTCTTGTTGAGTGCAAGACCTCAACACCATAAGGGATGAGGTTGAGATTGTGCCTTTGGTGACTTTGTCATAATGGACACTCCTCAGTCCTCATATGTTAGCCAAAGAGGTTTTAGCCTAAGGCTTGTGCTCTTGTATTCGATAGCAAAACAATCTTGTGGATGATAAAAAATACTCCATAAAAAATAAAATATTTTTATTCTTAGATGACTTATCAATTCTATTCTAGATTTCAACATATATTAAATTATGGTAATCAATAACCAATTCAAAAAAGATAAATTAAATTCAAATCCATATCAATTTTACAACTATACATTTATTTGTTCTTTACATTAACCATATTCAATGGTTACCACTTATCAATACCTAGCTATCTTTTATTTACCTATATTTCAAGATACATTAAATTCATATCCATATCAATTTACAATTATACACTGTATTGATGTG
Source organism: Sequoia sempervirens (assembly GCA_007258455.2). Lineage (NCBI taxonomy): Eukaryota > Viridiplantae > Streptophyta > Pinopsida > Cupressales > Cupressaceae > Sequoia > Sequoia sempervirens. The sequence continues at coordinate 573,417,736 of VDFB02271358.1, forward strand.
GTTAACTCAGTTTTTTAGCTTGGTTTGAGCCTAGAGAGACCACTTATAGGGGATCTCTCTTGCCAATGGTTTTATCATCGAGATCATCACTGATGGGCCTCAGTCCCCAAGGTATTATCACCCTTTTCAAACCTGCGAGCTCAATCACCTAGTGAATGCCACAATCTACAAGACAACAATCCAATGAAGGTACACTTCTTGTGAACACGTTAGCCCAATGAAGACATAATTCCTATGAACACATTAACCCAATAAAAACACACAACCTACAAGCTCAAAAACCCAACACAATTTAAAATTATACATTTATTTTCATATTATGTATATACATTATCCATATTCAATGGTTACACTTATCAATACCTAAATATCATTTATTTACCTAAATTGATTTATACTGATTTTTTTTTCCTTTCACACAGATAACCATCCAAAAAGAAGCTTCTCTATAAAAATAAGGTCAATCTTCTACTTTAAACGTAAGCCCCTCTTTCTCGGAAAAATATGATCACTCTTTTCTTCATCCATCTTATTATACACAAAAGCGTAGAGATGAAAGTTTCTTTAAGAACATGTACAACTCGCTTTCCTCTTACTCGCCTGTGGTGACGAGCAAGTGAAGAAAATAAGATGCAGCCTTCCCTTTAAAAGTAAAAAATATACTTTGGTTGCAATATTAAATGATAATAAAAATAATAAAAATTAAACATTTCAAGGGTTTGAGAAATTCAAAAGTGACTTTCCTTCAAAACAACGCTATCTGGCTGGAGGACGCGCAGGGCCCGAAAACGTATCCGGCGGGGAGGCTTGGGCCAACTTTCTAGCCGGGTCCACACGCGTACTTCTGAAAAAATAACGGCATTCTTCATTTCAAAGGCGTTTTTATTTCAAAATTATAAGGTAAACCAATCCGATCTACTGCCAACGGCGGTGAAGAAACAGGTATTAAGGTGGTTTTAGGAACTCGGATTGTACGCGGGAGTGGTTTTACGACGAGCGGTATTTTCTGAGAGTTATCATTGTTTTGTCTGAGGTGCCTTTAAAAACGCAGAGACTGTTTTTGTCTAAGGAGCGTTACAGTAATGATGGATTTGTCCGACGAAGAAGAAGTATTATGATCGTATTCGGCGCAAGAAATATATGCGTTTGGTACAAGGTATGGATATGGATATGGATTCAGATTCTCTTCTAATTTTAAAGGATTTGATGTTTGTGATTTTTCCTTTTTTTATTTATTTTTAAAGTAAATTTTAGGACTGTAGGCGATATGTTGCGAATAGTTCCAAAATTGTTACGGTACTCTCGACGTGGTAGTGATTTTTCCCGCTTTTTTGCTATCTAAACCAGAGTTCAAACGTGTACTGAAAACCTAAGGTATAGTTTTCTTTAAATCGGTGTAAGGTTTGAACCCGGTTGTTATTTTGTCATCGGGCTTGAATGAGGAAGATTGGAAGCAATCGGTCGGTATAATCGAAGATTTTACTAATTGTTCTTTCGAAGGTACGCGATTTGCTGACTGTAGTTTTCGTAAGGTTGATTGAGGTTTTGATCTTGATTTAAGCTAAATAATGATTGAAAAATGGGGATAAAAGATTGAGAAAACATGGGGGACTAGTTTCAGGTTCGAATCCTGGGCACTGGCATTCTACAAAAGTTTGGATTAATTAAATGAAGAAACTGTGGACCATCTGTCAGAATTTCCCTTGAAGGTAAGATATGCCTCTTCCTACTTTTGACGGGTTTTATGGTCATTTTTTGTTATTTAACAAAATATATAATTAAAAACATGACAGAAAATCTCTGATGAGGCACACAAAATAAGTTTCAGGTTTGTTTCCGGTGTCTATTAAGTCAACATAGTGGGAGATTAAAGAAATCAAGAGAAATTATTGTAGAGAATCAACTAGGCATGGTGGGCGGGGTTCAGGTTTGGTATCTGGAGTCTATTTATTTTATCAGAGAGGAAATGTTTAAAAATCAGTTGGAATAATTGGGAAGAATATAGCAGGCATTTTGTTCAAGGTAGAAGATTGCCCTGCTTTAAGTTCAGTTGATTTAATTGAATGTTTGAAGTTAATTTTTTGCTCAAACATAGTGAACAAATCTAAGAGAGCAATAACTAATCTGTTATATGGTTTGGATTGGTTTGTTACTTAGCCACTGGGGCTGGAGCACTGAAGTTTGAGATTTCAGTTGAAAAACACTGAAAAAAGTTATCAGGTGTTCTGTTGGAAATGAGTGTCACACAGAGGCGTCCAGTCCACAGGGGGCACTCTTCTGAAAGGAGTGAGAATGAGGTCTACAACATCCTTCCTGTGCACAATATGCTGGCAGATCATCCTGCACTGCGATTTCCAGAGGTCAGAGCAGCAGCCACAGCACTGAAAACTTTGGGTGAGCTCCGGATCCCTCCGTATTTTGAATGGCATTCAGATATGGATCTTCTTGACTGGCTTGGTGCCTTCTTTGGATTCCAAAGGGATAATGTCCGAAACCAGCGAGAACATCTGATCCTGCTCCTGGCTAATAGCCAAATGAGGCTGCAACCGCCTCCAGATATTATAGACCAGCTTGAGTCCAGTGTGGTTAGGAAATTGCGAAAGAAAATCCTCAAGAATTACAACAATTGGTGTGCATTTCTGGCACGGAAGTCTAATGTTTGGATCTCGGATCGCAGGAGTGATGAGCGCAGGGAGTTGCTCTATATTTCTCTTTATCTTCTTATTTGGGGAGAAGCTGCAAATCTGAAGTTTATGCCAGAGTGTTTGTGCTACATATTTCATCATATGGCAATGGAGCTGAATCGGATTTTAGAGGATTATGTAGATGAGAGCACGGGACAGCCAGCTTTACCTGCATATATGGGAGAAAATGCATTCTTGCAAAGGGTTGTCACTCCACTATATCAAACTGTCAAACTTGAGGCAGAAGCAAGCCATGGTGGTAAGGAACCTCATTCAGCCTGGAGAAATTATGATGATATCAATGAATATTTTTGGACTAGTAGGTGCTTTGAACAGCTGGGATGGCCACTTAAACTGAATAGTAATTTTATTCTTCTGCCTAATACTGAACAAAATCATGAGGTTGGATTCCATAGGTTCAGAGGAATGCTGCGAAAACAGAAGGTAGGAAAGACAGGTTTTGTAGAGCAACGCTCCTATTGGAATATTTTCCGCAGTTTTGATCGTCTTTGGATTATGTACATACTTTTCCTGCAAGCTGCAATTCTTGTGGCATGGGAGCATAAAGGACTTCCCTGGGTAGAGTTAAAACATAAAGATACACAAGTTAAGATGCTTAGTGTATTCATAACCTGGGCAGGCCTTAGGCTTTTACAATCTTTCCTTGATGCTGGCATGCAGTACAGTTTAGTTTCAAGAGAGACTCCATTACAAGGAATAAGAATGTTATTGAAGATCATTGTGGCAGCTGTGTGGACCATTCTGTTTGCTGTGCTCTATAGTCGGATGTGGAAACAGAGAAATCATGATTTTGACTGGTCGTCTAAGGCGAACAGTATGTTGTATAACTTTGTGGAGGCTGCTTTTGTATTCATTGCTCCTGAAGTGTTGGCTTTGCTTCTTTTTATTATCCCTTGGGTCAGAAACTTTATGGAGAAAAGCAACTGGAGAGTTTTTCATGCTTTGACATGGTGGTTTCAGTCAAGAACATTTGTTGGACGTGGGCTTCGTGAGGGGATTTTTGATAACATCTCTTATTCTCTGTTTTGGGTAATGTTGCTGGCTGTAAAATTCTCCTTCAGCTACTATTTTCAAATCAGACCTATGGCGGAACCAACTAAGGCGATACTGAACCTTGGTGCAATCTCTTACAAGTGGCATGAGTTTTTCAAGAAGACTAACCAATTCGCTGTTGCGGCAGTGTGGGCACCAGTTATCTTGATCTACTTTATGGACACACAGATATGGTACTCAATTCTGTCATCTGTAGTTGGAGCCTTGGTAGGATTGTTTTCCCATCTTGGGGAGATTCGGAATATTCAACAGCTGAGGCTGCGGTTCCAGTTCTTTGCCAGTGCTATTCAATTCAATTTAATGCCAGAAGAACCATTATTCAGAACCCAGGGGAATCTGAGAGTAAAATTAAGGGATGCCATCAGGCGGCTACAACTTAGATATGGTTTTGGTGCCCAGTATAAGAAAATTGAGTCTAGTCAGGTTGAAGCAGGAAGATTTGCTCTTATTTGGAATGAGATTGTGAGGACATTCCGAGAAGAGGATATTGTCAGTGACTTGGAGGTGGAATTGTTGGAGGTTCCACCAAACTCCTGGAATGTACGTGTCATAAGATGGCCATGCTTATTGCTTTGTAATGAGCTGCTGCTTGCTCTAAGTCAGGCTAGGGAGTTACGAGGCACTGACAAGATATTATGGAAAAAGATAAGCAAGAATGAGTACCGTCGCTGTGCAGTGATAGAAGCATATGACAGTGTGAAGCATTTGCTCCAACGAATTATTAAGGAAGATAGTGAAGAATACTCCATTGTTGTCAGTTTGTTTGATGAATTTGATAAATCAGTTCATCTGGAGAAGTTCACTGATATATACAAAATGAGTGAGCTGCCTGAAATTCATAACAAATTAATATCATTGGTCAAGGACCTCCTAACAAAACCCTCTGTGAAGGACCAGCAGAAGGTAGTTAATGCTCTGCAAAATCTCTATGATATTGTCATTAGAGATTTTCCTAAAGACAAGCGAAGTAGCGAGCAACTGAGACAACAAGGACTTACTTCTCAAAGGAGTGACGGTAAGTTGTTATTTGAGGATGCTGTACAATTACCTGATGTAGAAGATGCATCCTTCTATCGTCAATTGCGTCGCTTGTGCATTATTCTGACATCAAGAGATTCAATGCACAATATCCCAAAAAATCTGGAAGCAAGGCGTCGTATTGCATTTTTCAGTAACTCTTTGTTTATGAACATACCCCATGCACCTCAGGTGGAGAAAATGCTGGCTTTCAGTGTCTTGACCCCCTACTATGACGAGGATGTTCTGTACAATAAAGAACAACTGCGTACAGAAAATGAGGATGGTGTTTCAATTCTATTCTATCTCCAGAAGATATATCCAGATGAGTGGGAGAATTTCTTGGAGCGGATGTTACAGAAAGGGATAAAGTATGATGAACTGTGGTCTACTAATCATGTGAGGGAACTTCGTTTGTGGGCATCATACAGAGGACAGACATTGACTCGAACTGTTAGAGGAATGATGTACTATTCCAAGGCTCTCCAAATGTTGGCTTTTCTTGATTCAGCATCGGAGATGGATATTCGTAATGGCTTCAAGGAGCTTGTTGCCACTGCTTCAGGAACAGAAGAAGCCAGTGAATTGAGATCACAGAGTTTTCCATCTGGACGAAGCATTCACAGTTCAAGTAGTGGAGTAGGAATGTTATTCAAAGATCATGAACATGCCACAGCTCTTATGAAATTTACTTATGTTGTTGCTTGCCAGATTTATGGTGCTCAAAAGGCAAAGAAGGATCCGCGAGCTGAGGATATTTTGTATTTAATGAAGAATAATGAGGCTCTTCGGGTTGCTTATGTTGATGAGGTCTCCACGGGAAGGGATGGTGTGGAATATTTTTCTGTTCTTGTTAAGTATGATCCACAACTACAGAGAGAGGTGGAGATCTACAGAGTGAGGCTACCTGGACCACTAAAACTTGGTGAAGGAAAGCCTGAAAATCAAAATCATGCCCTGATTTTTACAAGGGGGGATGCTGTGCAGACGATTGATATGAATCAAGATAATTATTTTGAAGAGGCTCTGAAAATGCGCAATCTGTTGCAAGAGTTCACAAGATTCTATGGTATCAGAAAGCCTACAATTCTAGGAGTCCGTGAGCATGTTTTCACAGGCTCTGTTTCTTCTCTTGCTTGGTTTATGTCTGCTCAAGAAACAAGTTTTGTAACCCTTGGACAACGTGTACTAGCAAACCCTCTGAAGATCCGGATGCACTATGGTCATCCTGATGTATTTGATCGCTTATGGTTCTTAAGTAGGGGAGGCATCAGTAAAGCTTCACGGGTAATAAACATCAGCGAGGACATATTTGCTGGCTTTAATTGTACGCTGCGTGGTGGAAATGTCACACATCATGAATACATCCAAGTTGGCAAAGGACGCGATGTTGGTTTGAATCAGATATCCATGTTTGAAGCCAAGGTTGCCAGTGGAAATGGGGAGCAGGTTTTGAGTCGGGATGTGTATCGCCTTGGTCACCGTCTAGACTTTTCCCGCATGCTCTCTTTCTACTACTCTACTGTTGGATTCTATTTTAATACCATGCTGGTGGTCCTAACTGTGTATGCATTCCTTTGGGGTCGGGTTTACTTGACTCTCAGTGGAATTGAAGCAGCAATAAAAAATAAAGCAGATGCTACAGACAACAAGGCACTTGGAACAATCCTCAATCAGCAGTTTATCATTCAGCTTGGTTTCTTCACAGCTCTTCCAATGATTGTCGAAAATTCTTTAGAGCATGGTTTTCTTAAAGCTATATGGGATTTTTTAACCATGCAATTGCAGTTAGCATCTGTTTTTTATACTTTTTCAATGGGTACTCGTACTCACTTCTTTGGTCGAACAATACTTCATGGGGGTGCAAAATATCGTGCGACAGGGCGTGGCTTTGTTGTACAGCATAAGCGATTTGCTGAGAATTATAGACTCTATGCTCGTAGTCATTTTGTGAAGGCTATTGAGCTTGGCTTACTTCTGATAGTTTATGCATCGTACAGTGTTGTCAGTACTAACACATTTGTTTATATTCTTTTAACCATCTCAAGTTGGTTTCTAGTTCTCTCATGGATCATGGCACCCTTTTTATTCAACCCATCAGGATTTGATTGGTTGAAAGCAGTCTACGACTTTGATGATTTTATGAATTGGATATGGTACAAGGGTGGAATCTTAACTAAGTCAGATCAAAGCTGGGAAGTCTGGTGGAATGAGGAAAATGACCATTTACGAACAACAGGACTATGGGGAATGGTTTTAGAGATAATCCTAGATATTCGTTTTTTCATTTTCCAGTATGGTATTGTTTACCAGTTGGGTATTGCTGGTGGAAGCAAAAGTATTCTTGTGTACCTTCTTTCATGGATTTATGTGGTGGCGGCCATTGTGATTTATGTGGTTATTTCATATGCTCGTGATAAGTATGCAGCAAAACAACATATCTACTACCGTGCAATACAATCCTTGGTTGTCAGTTTCACTATTTTAGTAGTGGTAATTTTGCTGCAGTTAACCAATTTCAAATTTACAGATTTGTTCACTAGTATCCTTGCATTCATACCAACTGGCTGGGGTCTGATCTTAATTGCTCAAGTGTTCAAGCCTTTTCTGCAATCCTCTATAGTTTGGGGTACAGTTGTTGCAGTGGCGCGGTTATATGAAATTACATTTGGTATCATTGTTATGATTCCAATGGCTGTACTGTCTTGGTTGCCGGGCTTCCAGTCAATGCAGACTCGTATATTGTTCAATGAAGCATTCAGCAGGGGACTTCAGATATCCCGTATCCTTGCTGGCAAGAGGTCTAATCCAGGATACTAGCCCAGGTAAGGTCAGCATTTAGCAACTGGAGGCATTTATGTGAATAGACTAATGAATCCAATCCTCTGATTTTTCTCATTTATAAGAATTGCTATTATCTGATCTTTTATATTTTCTCATGTTCTGTGAAAGGCGTTTTGCTATTCAGAATATAGAAAGTCAAATGCTCTTTTAATATCTGCAATTATAAACTTTTATGGTTTTTCAGATTAAAGGCCTAACTAAATTCAGGGATGCATGGGGATGTGTCCCCAGGGTTTTTTCGGCTGCCCAGTACCCATCATGTTTTGGGGAGATGGGGATGCATCAGAAGTGCCTCTGATTGCTCCTGTCTGGCTACATCCTGGAAAAGCCACTCAGCAGACCGGAAACATCTGGGGATGTCAATGATGTTCCACAGCTGTCCCTGGATGGCAGGAGCATTTAAAAAGAAACCGTCCCTGGGACAGCAGGAGCATCAAAAAATCTGCATTTAAGTAAATTATTCAAGCAAAAAAGGGCTCCCACTACCACCTCCGAAAAGTTGCTCATTATGCTTGGTCTCTCCATTTAAAGTATGTTATCAAAGCAACAGAATGGGCTCCCAGCACCCTGATAACTATCTCATGCCCCCGAAAGCGTAACACATTAAAATGCAAATAAATAAATAAAAAATGAATAAATAACGAAATATATATTAGCAATTTTATAATTATAATTATCAAGATAATATTAAGATTATAAATATAAATATTGATATATTGAATAGCATGGTCATTACAATCACTATAATATATAAATACAAAAAGAGATAAACCAATATAAATAATAATAATAAAAATATATTAAACAAGGAACATTTAAATAAAGTACATTAACAGCTGCATCACATATAACAAGGAAGCATCGGCAGCGATAAAATCATGTAAGGACATCGCTGTTGGGAAGGCAGCGATTAAGTAAAAGTCACAATCTTCCAAAAAAAAGGGCACGGCCCTCCACTTGTAATCGCATCTCTTCTCCAAAGTGGGAAGATATAAGATGAGATCATATAAGAAGAAGAAAAGCATTGAGTAGGAGAGGAAAAGAGCAGGTCAAGCAGCCAAGCATATATCAGTCGGTATAACTGTCTTATGAATTTCAGAATAGTAAATTAATATATTTGTTTTTGGATTGAATTTCAGAATAATAAATCAATATATTGTTGTAGAATACTTACATGAGAATATGACGTGTTCTTTAAATATGGTTAATGATTCATATTATCATTTCATCTCATAGTAGCATACTCATAGACTATTATGTGTTGTTGATACAATTATTTGCTAATCTGAAATTGATTAAATTACTATGCATATATTTTCACCTCCTAGGTATGCCACCTCTATAATGGAGAACCAATGTGATCTATAATGGAAGACCAAGTGTCCTATAATGGAGAACCAATGTGTTATCTAATGGAGGACTAAGTGTGCTATAATGGAGGACCAATCTATCCTATAAGGGAGAACCAATGTGTTCTATAATGGGGGACCAAGTAGTCCCAAGGAGGCCAAGGGGGTATCCATTTGGCGTACCAATGGTACAGTGCCTTGGGTCGAGGAGAGATGGCATTTTCGAGGCACTTGTTGTAATCTCACCCCTCCATCATGGTGAATCAGCACAAGAGGTCAAATCATAGAGAGAGTGAAATGGTTGCAAGATGAGGGGATAATGGAAAGGGGACACCTCCTAGGTAGAGGCCAAGACATCCACTCTTGGGCCTAGGGTAGAAAGGGTCCTAGGCACCCCATCGAGTCATGTCCTCCCATACTCTTCTATGGTTGAGCCCTCCAAGGATATTAGATGCTTTGTGATTGGATTAGTAATTTGGCCTTGAGTTTACTGATATTTAATTATGATAATCAGCTAATTAGTATTATTGTGGTAAATGGTTTCTAATTTGTGTGCAGGGCTTCAATCAGGTGAAAGGTATTCTCTAACTCATCTGTTTATTCAGAAAATTAAGGATTTAGGGCAAATTGAGGGCATTCCCAATTAGGGGACATTACAAACTACCAGAATTTGCTGCTCTCCAAAGCACAACTGAATCACATACACAATATACATTATATAAATACCATTTTAATATTTTATTATAAATATTTAATATTGTATCTGTTTAGATTTGGTGTTATCTTTTAAGAGTGTTACTATTTTAGCAGTATAGCAGTATATTATTGTTTTGATATGATCATGGATGTATTTAGTAGATGTGGATGGAAAATCACTTCTGTTGCAAGCACACAAAGCAATACGTAGCACATATAATATTGTTATTTTTCTCTTATTTGGTGAATTGTTCTTATTGTTGTTATGGATCATTTTATGTTTATAGCTTTTTTTGTCATGACAAGTTCCAGATTTTAAAGAGTGCCTGCATTGAAATGATCCCTTACACACAATTTTCATCTTACAAAATTTAAACACAGGACTCAAAAGTCAAAACAATGCATATTTTTCCTAACATGGACATGGCAAATACTCTTTGATGTTGCAAATGCGAGTGCAATGTTTCCCAAGCTAGCAATTCACCCTCCATCACTTGTGTTCTATGCTCCCAAGGGACATGTCCCCTACCAAATTTGACCTTGTCCCCTGTAGGCTACATTCTGGGGACTCAGGATGGATAGGAAATATCCCCACCCCATCCCTGAATTTGAGAAAAACAGGAAATGTTCTGGGTACTTGTTTTTTCTCAGAAATGCCTAGGTACATTAGGGGACAGCCAATCTGGCAGTCCTGAAGACAGCTAGCCATCCCCTACAGCCCAGACATGTTTTCAGTCAGTTTTTTGACTCCATACAGCTGGGATGAACCATCAACCTTTAGCATTAAATGTAAATACATACCTTATTTTTCATTGGACAGGTTTGAGGGCTGTTGGAAGAGGGAGGAATGCACATCAAAAGATAATTTTAGGATGGCGATTTCATAGTCCTTAGCTTATTGATGCTGTCACATGTCTATATGGTACTACTAGCCTGTGTCACAGGGTTCACCGCATTTCAAGGAAAAAATTAGAAATACGACGAATTCAAAGAAAATTTGAAAAAATCGTTAAAATTCGCAAAAAAATTCATACGGTAACATATTTAGGGTTTTTAGTTAAAATATATTTTTAAAATATGATTTCAATTTGATAAATTCAATTTTTTTCCACTGGCTGCTCCCAGAATCGCCTAAATCTGTTACAGAGTTGTGTGGCGCTCCATCTGGCTATTGCAAAGTCGTGACCTGCATCATTCTATGTGCAAGCTGTGTCTACGAGAGGTAGAGCCCTACCACACTTGCAAATGATTCGAGTTTTCATTCCAAACTTGGCTGGGAACTATAATTCGTCGGCTTCCAATCACCATTCCGCATCAGATGGGCACGACAACTCTAATTTTTGGTCGATATTTCCTCCGACATTAACATTTTTTATTTTTTCTTAAAAATTAACCCATCGAAATGTAAAATGTGACGACTTTTTTATACTTTATTAAAGTTTAATATGGTAAAATCTTTAATTTAGATTTTTAGTTAAAAATATATTTACAATATTTAAATTAAAATTTAAAAATTATTTATATATAATTTTTTTAAAATTTATTATAGTTTATTATTTTGTAAATTAAAAAGATTATAAATTTATATTGGTCAAATTTAATTGTAAATTTCAAATTGTGTTTTGATATATTTAATATGTTCTTATAGTTTATTAAAATTTAATATGGTAAAATCTTTAATTTAGATTTTTAGTTAAAAATATATTTACAATATTTAAATTAAAATTTAAAAATTATTTAAATATAAATGTTTTAAAATTTATTATAGTTTATTATTTTGTAAATTAAAAAGGTTATAAATTTATTAGTCAAATTTAATTGCAAATTTCAAATTGTGTTTTGATATACTTAATATGTTCTTATAGTTAATATTATTAATTTATATTGTGTTTTGATATATTTTTAATATTATTTTATATGTAATAAATTATTTTTACTTATATATATTATTTATTTTATATATAAGATTACATCATATATATTTTTAGCATAAATAATATTTACTAGTTTTTATATACTATTAATATTATTTAATTTCCTTTAGACAATTTTGTGAACATATTTATAAAAATAAAAAATTACATAAGGTGAATTTAAATCGAATTTTTTGCTCTTCGAATTTTTTCCTCGCCGAACTTCATCTGAATTTCAATGGCGCCAAACTCGAATTCGAATTCGAACCTTGTGACTTAGCTACTAGCCACTAGGATATGGAATCCCTTTAATCGGATTTAATAGCAGGACTGTTATAGTTGTTTGAAGGCCTTTTCTTGACATAGTGTTGGTGTAAGAGAGAGTTAAGCCCTCAAAGACACTTTTCATGTTATTGATATCTCAGTCCATGCAGGTGATTTGCATTCCTGTAGGGTACATCCAGGTTTGCATTTCCTGTGTTAAGAGGGTTTATTTTTAGGTTCAACCCAACTATGCTAATTTTCTACAGCAGCAAGTATATCAGCAATAAACGATCATAAATGCAGATAATAAATGAGTAATTTCAATATTAAATATAAATGCATACCTTAATATTAAGTTATTAACAGATTTTAGGGCCATTTTAAGAGGGGAAATTAAAAAATATGCTTCAAAATCTACATGTCATCATTCTATACACCTGCTGTCATTTTGACGTTAACAGATTATAGGGCCAGTTAAGAGGGAAAAATACACATCAAAAGATAACTTCAGGATGCTCATTTCATCAGTCTAGACATCTGCTGTTGCAGGTCTGTACAATACAGCTTGAAGAGGGAAAACCTCACTTTGATCAAGTTTGGTGTTAAGACTGTTGTAGCTATATGAGGGCTTTTTCCTGACAAAGTGTTCATGTAAGAGAGAATTAAGCAATAGATGACATTTTTCATGCTGCTGATATTGTCATTCTATGCAGTTGATATCCACATCCATATATGGAACAACTAGAGCAAGGAAATTGTCACCTTTTCATGCTGAAGGTTGATGGTTCATCCCAGCTGCACGGAGTCAAAATCATAGTGTTACTAGATGTTGATCAGGGACAGCTGCATATTTTGTATGTTTTTGTCATTTTGTAGTTGAAACTTGCAGCCTTTAGGCATTTTGTTGTAACTTTTATATAATATATATGCACATTGACAATGAAAGCTATAAAATTTTGTCAATTCAAGTCTAATGTTATGTATTAAGGTTCTATAATATCTATGATGAATGCCTTTTCAATGTTACCACATGAATATTTGAAAGTTCCTTGTATTTTAAAATTTACCCCATTTTTTAATAGCCCTCCTCAAAAAAATGGCCTGCTAATAAACTTATCTCGGAAACACGGCCCCCTCGTCCCCTGCTGATGGGAAAATTGGGGGAGCATAGCTTGTTTTACAGTACCACCTATCTATAAGAAGCCTTGCTCAGTTTTGAATTCAATATGGTTATATACTGAGGCATAACAACAGATCTAGTTGCTATATCATTTTTCAGATTTTCTACATTTTGTCATTTTGTAGTCTTAACTTTTCATCATTCTTTTGTATATGCACATTCACAATGAAAATAAAAATGAGAACAATGAAATTTTGTTAGTTTGTATGTCGCCTTTCATATGAATTTTCAATTCAGTTCTAATGTTATGTCTAGTTTTTGCTATGTGTTTGGGGTTTGGATTCATTGGATGGCAAGTATTTCCCCCTGGGTTTGGTATGGCTGGGTAGGGCTGTACATTATATATAATAAAACCAAAACCTTTTATAATTTATTATATATACCACAAAACTCGAATGTTAATATTTATTATTTATTATCATATTATTTATATATCCCACAGAGTAAAAATTCAATAGCCATGCCACAACTAAAACTAAACCCACCCATTTCTCATTCGTAAACATAAAAGCAACTAAAAAGAAAGTACACACAGCCTCATCCATTTGTATGCTGCTTGCTTGAGATCTACAGATCTTGCAACTTATAATCAAACGTTTCTAAGCAGTTGCATCTGTATTTGTTTTGTTTATAACCATTTATAATCAATCTTATGCCCTTTATAACAGTGTTTCTGCATTTTGAGAGTACCCTGATTATATAAATGGCCGTGGTTATATTCAAAACAACAATGTTGGCGTACTTTATTGACTTGCCCCACATTGTGAACCTCTTTTGGACAGTTCTTCAAAATCTTTCTGTCCTCTACCTAGTGTTTGAAAATCAAGCAACTTAGCAACTGATTTCTGAAGAGTGGGATCATTTTTATTTGTAGCCATTTGGAGCAGAAGTGCAATATTTCGGTGTTCTAATGTTATATGTGCTTATTCTTCAGATACTCGCAAACATTTAAAAAATACTTTATGCAGCTGAACAACCTTCAAAAATCTGTTTTTCGATTTTTTTTTGAGTTTGTGTGGGTTCAAATTGTACAAACCATGAGCATATGTTACGAACTAGGCCTTGATCCAGACCCAAAACTATTTGGGCCAGGTATGGCCACTGTTTTTGGCGAACTCAGTAACTAAGATGTTATGTATTATGGTTATATAATGAGTGTGATGAATGCCTTACCTTATGAATAATTGAAATTTCCTATATTTTTAAATTTTCCTTATTTTTTTAATTGTCGTCCCTTTCTGTCAGCCTGTCAAAGGTTCCATCCCTTGCTGTCCCTGGGACGCATCCTTGCAATTCCTGCCTTCGCTGTCCTGGAATCACTGTGGAACTTCTATCCTGAGAATTTCTGGTTTTCAAAGGAGCTCCATACTTACCTTCGTGAAACCTAGGAAGGGTTTATGTTTTTGGTAAGAGAATTTCACATTCTAGTTTCTCACAGTTTTAGATGTACCCACTTTTAAGCCATCTGAAGGAATGATGATAGTATTGATTGTTTTACTCCATATCATGTAAGTTGAGGTACATTAAATAAAGGAGTGTAATTCTTAACATAGAGATTACTCAGTTTGTAGTAACTGAACTTCTGATGATGCCAGAAAACTGAAGTATATATTATATGGACATTGAAAGAGTAACATAGCTACTGGGCTACATTTATTTTGAACTTTCTTATATTCATTTGAAGAATTCAAGCATACAGATATGTAGGTTATGCTCAAGTAACCTCGAGGACTAATTATGGATTGAGTTTAGTCTTATGTATTGTACTAAGTACATTACCAGAAAGCACTTCTACCAGCATTCAATATTGGAATATGCACAACTGCATACCATTCCCATAAGAATAACTGTTGGGATGTTACTGTAGCATAGGCACACAATGGTGGTGTAACTACTTACTAGGATGGATTTATAACCTGAGACCTGGGAAAATGCCTAAGTGTAAGAGTTGAATCGGTACTCCTAAATACACAAAAGAAAATTGAGGATCTTGCTTTTCATGCTAAATTTATTTCATAAAATAGAAAAACTTTTTATCAAATTAAAATGAAATAGCCAATTGACATCAATTTCTAAGATGCTCTTTTGCACTAAAGATTCAAAATGCATTGTAGACTGTCCAAGTTTCATGTATTATGAACTATAGCATTATGAGGATTACTCTTGTGCTTATGATTGACAGCACTATAATCTTGATGGCCCTGCTCCTAATGTTTTATGCCAGAAAAGGAAGACTTGGAAATCGCAACAGTAGATCACTATTCATCAAAGACATTAAATGTTTTGGTCCATTTCTTCATAAAAGTACAACTCTTTCCGTGAGCTACTGGCTGTTTTTAAATCCCCACCCATGCTTGATAATTTACTTTCTTCAAAGGCAGGCATCATACATGCATAATTGAATGATTCCTTTTCTAATCGTCTCAAAGTTGAGCTTGTTGCATAAAAAGCAACATTGAAACATGGTCTTTAATCCCATGGAGTTTCTCTGAGATCTACTTTTCTGAATGTTATTATTGACACGAGAAGCTCATAATTTTGGGGTTCGTCTCTTTTGAGAAGGTTCAAAGGTCCTTAAAACCAACCATTGGGGAAGGAACAAAATCCCCCCTTTCAAATATCAAACTATGTTATTGAAGGTGAAAGGGAGTCTGCACAACAAAGCATTGAGTAACTAAAAAGTCAACAAGGACGATAAGCTTCATGCTATGGCAGAAGTACCAAGGCTCCACCATGCTTGAAAAGAAGCAAACTCATCTTGATAGTTGTGATCAAAAGAGAATTGAAGAGATTGACAAGCAGTTGCTGAAGTCATCATGCAAGAACAATTTGCAATTGCTACTCATGGTTCCATCACTGTGATGCTTGGAACTTAGTAGGATAAATGTTGGTGAAGTTGAAGTTTTGAATAGTGTTGAAGAGAGAGCAATGGTCGTAGCAATCATTAAATGTATTGGGACCAAAAGTGCTAGGTTATCTGAAGAGAGATTAATGAACTACACCATTAGCATAAGCCCCACTACAAGAGAAAGGAAAGAATACTTAAATAATCGTATGGGCTCGAGTTGTTGATGGTACAATAGAGTGGCACGAACCATAAACATTGAAACTTGAAGTTTTTGAGCTCATTGAGATAGCAAATGTTTTGAATCTGTTGGGTCTAGATACAAAGGTAAATCCTTACATGGGAATAATGCAACAATGGTAAGACTAAGGAATTAATGCATGAACATGCCAAAAAAGAATAATAATAAGCAATAGCATAGACAAGGAAGTGAACTGTTTGAAAAAATGCCTCAAAGAAATGGGGTCTCATGGTGATGGAATGCCATGACAAGCAACCATGAGACCACATTTCTTTGAGGCGTTTTTTCAAATAGTTCACTGCCTTGTCTATGCTATTGCTTATTATCATGCTTTGATAGATTTTTTCCAAGCATCCATAGCTTGTTCGAAATCACCTGTTTTAGGCGTTTAGCCATAGCAGCAAGGCAGTGAACTGTTTGATAAAATGCTTTGGTAGACATGTATGAAAAATGTGGTAGCATAGACAAGACAGTGAATTGTTTGAAAATGGCTCAAAGAAATGTGGTCTCACGGTGATGGAATGCCATGACAAGCAAATTGGCAGTGAACTGTTTGAGGCCCGTGAGACCACATTTCTTTGAGGCATTTTTTTCAAACAGTTCATTGCCTTGTCTATGCTATTGCTTACTATATGCTTTGATAAGTTTTTTCCAAGCATCCATAGCTTGTTCGAAATCACCTGTTTTAAGCTTTTAGCCATAGTAGGAAAGCAATGAACTGTTTGATAAAATGCTTTGGTAGAGCAGTAAGGCAGTGAATTGTTTGATAAAATGCTTTGGTAGACATGTATGAAAAATGTGGTAGCATAGACAAGGCAATTAACTGTTTGAAAAAATGCCTCAAAGAAATGTGGTCTTATGGTGATAGAATGCCATGACAAGCAAATAGCCATCACCATGACAAGCAAATTGCTATGGATTGTCGTGGCATTCCATCACCATGAGACCACATTTCTTTGAGGCATTTTTTCAAACAGTTCATTGCCTTCTCTATGCTATTGCTTACTATTATGCTTTGATAGGTTTTTTCCAAGCATCCATAGCTTGTTCGAAATCACCTGTTTTAGGCTTTTAGCCATGGTAGCAAGGCAGTGAAGTGTTTGACAAATGGAATTCCATGACAAGCAAATTATTTGCTTGTCATGGCATTACATTACCGTAAGACCACATTTCTTTGAGGCATTTTTTCAAACAGTTCATTGCCTTGTCTATGCTATTGCTTACTATTATGCTTTGATAGATTTTTTCCAAGCATCCATAGCTTGTTTGAAAGCACCTGTTTCAGGCTTTTAGCCATAGCAGCAAGGTAGTGAACTGTTTGATAAAATGCTTTGGTAGACATGTATGAAAAATGTGGTAGCATAGACAACGCAATGAACTATTTGAAAAAAAATGCCTCAAAGAAATGTGGTCTCATGGAATGCCATGACAAGCAAATGCAATTGGCTACTGCTCCTATGTGAAGTAATTGCATAACTGCTTAGGTTGACTTTGTAAAAAACTATATTGTAATTCAAATTTGGTCATCTATCAGCATCTATTTATTAGTTATGCAATGTAAAGTAATGCTTTGAGTTTGAAAGATGTGCAATGCAATGTAATCAACGATATGAATATAAACTACAAAAATCTATTTTCTAGAATTCATTAGTTAAACTCTTTGTTTTATTTGCTCTCTATATCTCAATGCTATGGAAATGCCTTTCAAATTAAAAAAAAAAGTTTTTATCTCTTGTTATACAATTTTTTCGTTTTAAATCCGATTTTCCCCCATTTTTTCCCTATTTTTCAAAAATCTTATACTTTTGGTTTGCCAATTTTTTCCCCAAAAGATTTTTTCTCCTATGGTTTATAATCTTGTCCTTTGCAAACTATTGAAAATATGCTTTAGAGTACATTTGTCATAGTGGAGGAAGGCGTATGATGCTGAAGATGCTAGGAACATTTGTTGAGGCATAACAATTGCTCCTCTATGATTTGGAGTGTGCCACATAAGAGAAAGAACATTAATATTCAAAGTTGAAGTTCGTGGTCTTAGAGTACACGTGCATACTTATTAGAGGGATAAACCAATTAAAAGCTATATACAGTATACACATCACATTTAGAACAATTGCATGTTTTGAAAACCTATAGTCAACAATATTATGAGGAAGAGGCACCTAGAGGAAGAGTGCAAAAAGTTGAATCACAAAGTTGCAGTCAACTCTATTGGTGTGCACCCATATAAAGCGAGAACAGGTTTTGAAAAAAGGAAATTTGCAAGTCTTTTGTCCCACACATGCTCTAGGGCACCAAAACAGAATTTTGAAGGCAAGTCTAGCAATTTCACATATATTGATATTCTCATGCTATAGGTGAAAACAAGATCCCAAAGTCGGAATTGCTTTGCAATGCTTTGTTATGTGCCTTTCAAAGGCATAAATGAGGAAATGATAAATTTTTTGCATATCCTTTCTTAATGCCCATAGACAGGGCCAAAGGCTTTCAAAATCAAATTTGTCTAAGGTATACATAGTTGCGTCCTTGTATATAGGGCACTTATCAGATTGAGTAGGGTTTTGTAATGGCCCCATTTTCCTGCCCTAAATCCACCCTATTTTAATAATGTTTTTAAACACTAGTAAATATATTATATAATATTAAAATATACACCTACTCTATAACATTTCAATAGCCACATAATACATAGTAGAAAATTATAGCAAAATAAAGATGTGCTATCAAAAGTAGAGTTGCAAATTTGAGGAAGAGTAGAATGGAGAATTCAATAAACCTTCAGAGAACTCGCGAAAATGTAATACAGAGGATCATAAAAATACTCAAACAATTGATTTGTTGAATGAAGCAGCAGGTGATGTGGAGATGCTTGAAGAGTTAGCCGTAAGTTGCCGATTTATTGGCCCTAGATTTGAAAGAAGGAAAATTAGGGCCTGGATCGCAAAAAAATGGAAGACACAAGAAATTGTTAAATTTCTCCCTAAAGGTTTCTTTTTGGCCATTTTCGTTTCTACGGAAGAAAGGGAGAGGGTGTTGTAGGGGGATTATGGAAGATGGACAATCACCCCCTATATATGTAGAAATGCTTTCCAAACTTTAATCTGACACAATTAAATCCATATGATCAATCTGTATGGATACACTTATACAATTTGCCTGTTGAATATTGGTCAGAAGTTTGCTTAGAAAAGATAGGGCGGTCTTTGGGAACCCTTATGGATAGATGCCGAAATTATTGAAGAAGATTCTTATCTATATGCTCGATTACAAATTGCAGCGGTGAAATAGATTCTGAGCGAAATTATGCTTTGTGTCGATGGAGATCATTGGAAGCAACTACTGGAAGTTGAGGAAAATATATCTTTTTGGTTTAAAATGCTGCAATAGGAATCATTGGGAGAAGGATTGCAGTAGGAAAACAAGAGCGAAGATGGTTTGGAAACTTAAATCCTAGAAGAAGGCTGACATGGGAAGCCCTTCTTCACCCAAATTTGGGTTCTCTTGATAAGGGTAATAAGGCTAAGCCTCCGGCTTTGGCGCCATCTCAAACAACTGTGGATGTAATTTGCAATCCCCAACATTTGATTTTAGGGCCATAAGTCTTCCCAATAGCATAAAGGATGCTAATTCTATTCCACTGAAAGGAAGCTTAGATCTTAGAAAGGATAGGATAGACTGATTAGGTTCGACTGGTCTAGAACAAGAGAAAGATGATTTTAAAGAGGCCGAGAGTGACCATGAAGAAGCCCACAGTCTAAATAGGGAGGAAAAAGATCTCAAGGAAGTAGAAATGGATGGAGACTTTGTGGATGCAAATGAAATAGGAATAACAGAAATGAGATGCATCAGCTAGTGTACAACAAGGACTTTAGGGAAGGTGAGGAAAAGGGAGGAAATTTAACTGGCAAAAGAGAGGAAGAAGCACCCGAGAAGGGTTTCTAGTCCATAACTACTTTTCTGAAATCCAAGGGAGATAAGCTCTCTTGTGGAGGGCAATGGAGATCATAACATGGAATGTCATGGGCCTTAATGCCCCTGACAAGAGATGGTTAATTAAGTGTCATTTAGAAAAGATATCTGCAGATATCGTTATGCTTCAGGAGACCAAACTTAATTCAATGGAGGTAGAGAAGTTTTTAAAATATGGTAAATCTTGGTCAGGTATTTTTCAAGATGCTATTGGTCAGGTTGGTGGTCTTGCAATTTTGTGGAAAAGTTGCAATCTTTCTGTGAATTTAGTGCATTCACAATCAAATTGGATGGAGTGTTAGGTTAACAACTTTGACATATCTATGAGCTTTACCTTATTCAATGTATATGAGCCTATTAAAATTGAAGATAACAAAGAAACTTGGTCTGCGATAAGTAATAGAATAAGTTGTTTGGGAGACAATCATTTCATCCCAGGGGGTGATTTCAATGCAATATTGGATTTAAATGAGAAGAGCGATGGACTTAAAAGTATCAATAGAACCATTTTGGATTTCAAAGACTTTGTGGATGAGATTCGGGCCTTTGATTGTCCTGCTTCCAATGGAGTATTTACATGGACTAATCGAAGATCAGGCTTTACAAATATTTCCGAAAGGCTTGACCGATTTTTCATGTCTTCATCTTGGCTTGATGGAGCCATGATCATGGAAACACTTATTTTGCCCGTTTCGGTTTTTGATCATTTTTCGGTACTTTTGGAATTGAAACTTGGAGGAAAGCTTGCAAAAAACTTTTTCAAATTTGAAAATATGTGGTGGCGAGAAGAAAGCTTGCTGCAATCTCTGGAAATTTGGTGGGGGGAATGTCACATTGAAGGTATGGCGAGCTATGTTGTTTCCAAAAAACATTAGTTTATAAAGTCAAAGCTCAAAGGTTGGAACAAGTCTGTTTTCAAAAATATTTTCCATGAGGAGAGAATAGAAAGAGAGTTGGAAGATATTAATAATAAGGTCATCAAGTTTGGAATGTTTCAAGATGATTATCATATGGAACAACAATTAAAAGCTCAACATAAAGAGATCTTGGCTTGTGAAGAGTGTATTGGAGGGATAAAGCTAGGGAAACTTGGCTGAAGTCAGGAGATTCTAATACAATTTTTTTTCATGCATCTTCTAAGGTCAAGAGAGTGCACAACATAATTGACGGTATTGAAACAAATAATGGGACAATTTCCAACGACAAAGATGCAGTAGAAAAAGAGGCAGGTTTATATTGTGAAACATTGCTTGGGGAAAAACATCACTGTTGGTAACAATAATGCCTCGATATTATCCTGTATCCCTAAGTGCATTTCGGAGGCAGATAACCAAATGCTTAATAAACAGATTTCATTGGAGGAGGAGGTTTGTTTGGCCATTTTTCAATTACATCTCAGATAACCAAAAATGCTGGCACTTTATTGGAAAGGATGCCTAGAAGGTGATTGAAGATTTTAGGTAGAAGAAAAGATTTGTGAAAGATCTCAACAATACTATAATAACCCTCATATTGAAGAAGAATAATTGCAAGGCACTTAATGAGTACTGCTTGATATCATTGTGCAACACAATTTATAAAATTATCTCCAAGGTCCTGGCCAATCATTTAAAAAGGGTCTTGAACTCAATCATCTCTGAGGAACAAAATGGATTCTGTCTAGGAAGATAAATCATCGATAGTATTACTGTGGCAAATGAAGTGGTTCCCACGATGGTATTAGATAAAATGAAAGGAATTTTGATCAAATTGGATGTTAGCAAGGCTTACGACAGGGCCGATTGGAGTTTCTTTGAGGCACTATTAAGAAGATTTGGTTTCAACAACTCATGGATATAAATGATCCACTTTTGTTGAACATCTGTAAGGTATTCAATAAATGTCAATGGCTCTTTGTGTGGCTTTTTTCCAGCTACTAATGGATTGAGACAAGGGGATCCTATTTCCCCTTTTCTTTTCATATTCATGGTTGAGGTAATGTGAAGATCTTTCAAGAGAAGAAGTATAAAAGTGGAAAGGTATAAAGTTAACAAGATTTGAATCCGATTAGCCACGCTCAATTTGTTGATGATATAGTTCTGTTTGGTGAACCCAGTTTGAGGGAGGCAAAAGACAAAAGATTCATTGGACGAATAGTTTGCCTTCTCAGGCCAATTAATAAACAAAGAGAAGTCATCAATCATATTCTTTAATACAAAGAAGGTAATTCAAAGGTGCATTGCAAATTTGCCTGGATTTCAAATTGGGGCAATCCCAACCAAACATCTCGATGCACCTTTAATCACTGGCATCTGTAAGTCCCAACACTGAGAGAATATTATTGATAATTGTAAGAACAAGGTTTCCTCATGGAAAAACAAATGTTTGACTTCAGCTAGAAGAATGATGATGATAAGATCTGTTCTTTCAACAATTCCAATTTACGTGATGTCTTGTTTTTAGATAACTCACAAAATCGAAGCAAATTTAGAAAGCTTCCTTAAAAAGTTTTTATGGGAAGGTGCTAAATAAGATAGGAAGATTCCCTTAGTACATTGGGATACAGCTTGTCTCCCAAAATTGGCCGGTGGTGCTAGGTTAAGGAAGATGAAAGCGCAAAATTTGGTATTGGGGGCGAAGCTCTCATGGAAGATGTATAGGGAACCAAATCGATTGTGGTGCAAGATTTTTCAACAAAAATATCTAGATTGCTTTGATCCAAGTAGGATACTGACTATTGGAAACTTAGTGGGTGGCTCGACTATTTGGTGCTTCCTATGGTAGAGTAGGACACTTATCATGAACCATCTTACATGGAAAATTATCAGTGGGAAGCAAGCAAACTTTTGGTCGTACCCCTGGAACAGTTGCAGGCCGTTTGAGGATGTGGAAGGTTTAAAAGATTATGCAAGTACTATTCAAGAATTGATAGGCCCTAAGGTAAGTGATTATATGCTTAGTACTCCTAGCAACTATGGGGATTGAAATAATTGGTTTGATGTTGATGAGCTCCTAATCCTAAAGGATGCAGCTTCTATTTTGAAGCAAGAATTGAGTAAAAGACGTGTGGTGATTTCAAAGCAAGATGATGAAATCGTGTGGTGTGGGTCAAAAATTGGTGAATACTCAGTTAAAATTGGTTATCAAATACAAAATGTTATCCAGTCAGATAAATCTTGGCCGACTGCTTTGTGTTAGCACCCATCTGTTTTACCCAGGGCTGGGGCTTTCTTATGGACAATATTGCATAAGAAAACCTTAACGGAGGATAGACTAGTGAGGATTGGAATTCAAGGACCAAATTGGTGCACATTATGCTACAATGATTGTGAAATGGTAAACCATCTTCTTCTAAATTGTCCATACTTAGTAAAGTGTTGGGATGAGGATATACAGAGAAATTGGATTCAATCGAAGAGACCTAAAGGAACACTCTAAGAAAGAACAAAGAAAAGACATGAGGCTATATGGAAGGGGTTGACCAATGGGAGATTTAAACTGAACTTTGATGGGGCTGCAAAGGGCAACCTCAAACTGATTGGGCAGGAAGTATCATTAGGGATAGTAAGGGAAAATGTGTTTGGGCTTTGTCCTATAGGATTTTCCATGCAACCTATAGGGCTTGCTACACAACGAACAATGAAGCCGAAATGGAAGCCTTGGCTCTTGGTCTAAGGATGTCTAAAGAAAAGAAGATTAGGAATATTGATATTGACGCGAACTCACAATTGTGCATCCAAGCAATTGTCAATAGAGACACTTCAAATTGGAAGCTTAAAAGTTGGATTAAGAAGATTTGGGGAATTTTACATGATTTGGGAGACTTCTCGAGATCGCATGTATACAAAGAAGCTAATAGCGCAGCCAATTTATTAGCAAACTTTGGCATTACACAAGAGGAAGAATGTGTTATGGATTGAAATCCAAGTAGGTGGGTGGGATTGGAGACAATATTAGCGAAAGAACATATTAAGGATCCTTGAATGAATTAATTTTTAGCTAGAAATTATCGTTGGTACTCTACTAACAGAGGGGTGGATGGTTTGGTTAGGAATTATGTTACAAGCATTTAGTTGGATGGGGTGTGGGGTGTTGTGCTTGGACTTTAGTAAATGTCCTTTCCTTGTTGATCAGATTTGGCAGGGATAATTGAGTACCATGATTAATAAAGAAAATTCAATTTGATATGTAGGACAGTGTCTCAATTACAACAAAATAAAATTGGACGATTGAATTATAAGATTGGTGTATTATTTGACTGAATCATGTACCACTGTGATATTCAATTATCTGAGAGGATCTATCCTTAAGTAGAAACATGATTTTTCTAGGATTTGATTAGATCGATTTGGCTGCTCCATGTGCATCTCTCACGTGTCTTAACTGGTAGATGTATGCTTTGTATGCTATTTTTGGAGGTTGTATTCTCTATTTAAAGAGGATATTGGAGTGCCTTTAAAATAAGAAAAATGGCGAGTCAAAAGCACTTTGGGCTTACATACCAATGTGCAGATGAAAACACAAAACAACTATGGCGCCTTTTTAAGGTTGAAGAGGATGGTCTTAAGAAGGCCGTAAGGCAAATCATTGAGCATGGATTGCTGCTTGCTGTTCTTAAACATGATGGAGTTTTGCTGGAAACGTTTTTTTTATCAATGTGACCCAAGCAATTGGTTATATTCATCGACCTTTGAAATTTGCGCACTTTGTAATAAGTGATGATATTGTTCACCAAGTGATTAAAGTGATATTTGCTATAAAGACAAATCCAAATAAAGGATTCATAGCTGGAGTCTTCGGTGCTAAAGCAGTTAAGAAGAAACAAGTTGCAGCACAAGCCTTGAAGATATTTAGAGAGAGACTTGAAAACATTGATATGTCTCCATTTGCTAACTATGTTAGTGTTTTTTGGGACCTATTCTCTGCTCAACAGATTGAGCGTATTGATGAATTGACGGATGGGATAAACACCATCTCGTAATCAATGTAATTTCAAAATTTTAAATATTAATACAAGGGAGCTACCCCCTCTGGTAGTGCTTACCAAAATAAAATAAAAAATAATATTAAAATATAAATAACATAGTTAAATAAATAAAATAAAATAAGAATACTTTATTAGGGTCGGCCAAGATTGGAGGAAATAAAACACAATAAAAAAATATATAAATAAAAAAAAGGAAAAAAAAATAAAAAAAAATAAAGGAGGTCGGCCTTGTTAAGGTTATTTTGGGAGGGCTAGTCATTTGGCATCCATTCATATCATATTTTCATTTGGAGATTCTTCTCTTTGGCTGCAACTTTGGTTGGGCTTAATTCCAAGGATGAAAACCTATGCTCCACGGGGATGCATCCCCTGTGTTTTTATGCTGTTTCCCGTACTGGGTATGAAACGGGGACGCAGGGACGGCCAAGAAACGTCCCCTAGCCGTCACCTTTTTCCCTCCAAGTACCCGGTACTTCCAGGGGACTTTTGGAAAAAGGCAGGGGACGTAGGGTACTTCTAGAAGTACCTGAAACTTCCCAGCCGTCCCTCATCCGTACCGGGTACTTCTAGAAGTACCCTATGGCCCAACAGCAAAAAAAACATATTTTTATAAAAAATTAAAGTTTTTTAAAATGAAAAAAAGGCGTGGGCGGGCCCACAAGGGACGCCCCATGCCACTTAACCTAATTTATGCCTTATATATGCCCTAAAATGAGAAAAAGCAACTCATTTTTACATTTGGTTGTGAAGGAGAGCAAAAGAAGAGCAGCTGAGTGAAGGATTGCCAGACTAGTCAGTATCGTCAGACTCCAGCCTTACGTTGGGATGTTAATCGTAAAGATGTTATGCAGATTGAGGAGAATGCACATGAGGGATTGGTTGGGGTTCCATTGGTTGAGGCAGATCCTTCTATTGACATGGACATTGACACTAACTTAGACTCGAGCTCTAATGGCGAGGGCTATGCTGATTTAGACCTACCTTCTGCTGATTAGGGACCTTGGACAGCGATATATTTTCTTAGTTTTATGTTTAGCATGTCATTTCATAGTTGAGACTTGGAGCCTTTGGGTATTTTGGTTATAATTATTAGACTTTTATATGATATGTGTGCACATTGATAGTGAAAAGCATTTGAATTTTGTTAATTTGTTTGTTGATTCTCATGTGAAATCTCAATTCAAGTCTAATGATATGTATTAAGCTTATACAAAAATCTAGAATGAATGCTTTATCAATGTTATGCTATGAACATTTGAAATTTCTATATATTTTTAAAAAGTTCCCTATTTTTTTATCAGCTGTCCCTTGCCGTCCCCTAAAAAATACCCAAAAGTACCCCCGTACTGAAAACTCGTCCCGTCGTACCAGGTACTCCCCGTCCCCAAAACCCCGTGGAGCATAGATGAAAACCCTTGTTAATATGGTGAGTTGGATTAAAACCTAGCTCATCTTGTGGAGGACTCATAACGGAGCTTTATTTCCACTTCATTGGAGACAATTCGAAGTTGGAGCATCATTGCATAATCAGATTTGGAGCAGAATTACTGTGGCATTTTGTGAGCAGATTGCATTAGGGTTTTTCCCTAATTTGGAGCGCCACTTGGAGCAGACCTGAGCGCCCACCTTCAAAGGGTGATTTTGCATCTTTGGAGCAGCAAACCCTAAGAACTTACCAAGGAGGAATTTCACCCATCTAGGGTTTGATATTTGAAGACTATTTTGCATATATTTGGTATGTATAATCATAGTTTTAGATCTGATTTGTAGAGCAGAAATTTGGGTATATGTTTGGCATGTTTGAGCCCTTGAGTTCTTTGTAAAATCAGTCCAGAATATTCAGTTTTGTAACAGCAGAAGTTATCTATAGAAAATCAGATCTGTATGTTGCATTTGGATGCCCTATCTTGTGTTTTCCATGGTGGATTTCATGTTTGATATGAATATTAATTGGTAGCATCATTTGGCATGTTTATTTGTCATGTTTGGGCACTTGGATGTTCACTGTGATATTTTGTTTGAAATCAGAAAATAAAATCAGAAATTAGGGTTTTGAGCAGAAATCTAAAGTGCAAAGATCTAGGGAAGAAATTAGAAATTTAATTTCAAAATTTTAGGGCAGATCCCATTGGGGATATTAGAGGTTTTAAAAAAAGAAAAAAAGCATGGCTAGGGCATGTGGCACATGCCTCTTATAGGGCAGAATAGAAGTTTTATGATAAATAAAGGTCTCATTTGATATAGGGCTTGGGATGAAAAACTGAAGTTGTATTAATAGAGATGCACACCCTATGATAGAGGTGATCAGATTCATATAAGAAAATAAGAAAAATCTATATTTAGGGGTGTGCTTGTTCAAAAGAGTCATACCTTAACAGTGGACTTTCTTATATATAGGTGCAACTGTGCAGCGATCAGTCTAGAAGATTGAGTCTTAAAAAGCAATTTGAAAGCTAAAAGAAAAACAAGATATATTTAGTAAAGGTGACACTAATAATAAGTGAGCTTTGTGCTTAAGTAATCTTCACTCTCCTCCGCCTTACACTGGATTTTTGCAATCAGAATTCATCCTTTTAAAATGCAGCAGCAGGATCTTTGCCACTTACATTACTTATATCTTCAGTGACCAACAGCAATTAGCAACTTCATTGCAGCAGCACCTTTCAGCAGTATCATTTTACGTTCAGCAGTGATCATCAATCTTTGATAGGGATGCCTGAGCATTTAAGGATATCAGTATGACTAGAGTCTTTGTTTGATTTTTCAGTTTTTGCCTTCAAACCAACACTTGGCTGTTAATTTTCCATGTTTCAATCATCACAATAACAGAAAAATGATATAGTGTTTCTGGGTTGATAGTTTGATTTCAATTGAAGGGGATCTCTTAATGAAGCATATAGTTGCTCTGTTGTCATTTTCAGCAAGGGTTTCATGATCAAACTCAAAATTCTAAAAATCGGAATAGTTTTTTAATATGGCAGTGACAGTCCTTTGTATATTTTCAGATAAATGGTGTCTTATGGACTTGTAGCAACAATTTTTTGATGTGCAAATGATTATATTGAGACGCGGGGGGAGCGGGGTTGGGTTTGTGGTGAATCGGTATAATACAATCTTTTATAATCTAAAACTTAATTAATCACAACAATAACAACCGAGCAAGATCTTGACAATTAAGAACACAAGCACACCAAGATTACATGGAAACCCTTACGAGAGAAAACTACAGAACAATATTGCATATATATAAAATCTTCTTACAACTTTGTAATAACCAACCCACAAGAGACACCAATTCCCTCAATTCGTAGGCACCAACCTACTCGAGGCACAAAACCCCACAGCTAAGCACCAACTTAGCAAGGGGCACCAATCTCTCTTAAGGAAGCACCAACTTCCAAAACAAAACTAGGTTCCACCCTCTTGGATGTTGCACCTTCATTGGATGATGGACAATTAGATGAAATCATTTATCTCCTTCACCAAATCTGCATTCTATTCTTATCAAAACTTCATATATTCTTGTTCACCAATCTACTCTTAATCCTTTTATAAATCTGCTATAAATCTGATTAGAAAACTGCTATAAAGTTTGCCTTTAAATTCTCATTTAATCTTCCCACAACTTCTTCATAAATATCTGAAAATAAAAGTTCTGCTCCTCATATGCTGGTGTGTATGTGATATGTTTCTTTATCTTACCCACACACTTTCACATACAAATCTGTATCCTACAATCTCTTCATAGAAATCTGCTTAAGATAGTATCATAGAAATCTGCTTAAGATAGTATTTATAAAAGGATTAAGAGAAGATTGGTGAACAAGAATATATGAAGTTTTGAGAAGAATAGAATGCAGATTTGGTGAAGGAGATAAATGATTTCATCTAATTGTCCATTATCCAATGAAGGTGCAACATCCAAGAGGGTGGAACCTAGTTTTGTTTTGGAAGTTGGTGCTTCCTTAAGAGAGATTGGTGCCCCTTGCTAAGTTGGTGCTTAGCTGTGGGGGTTGGTGCCTACGAATTGAGGGAATTGGTGTCTCTTGTAGGTTGGTTATTACAAAGTTGTAAGAAGATTTTATATATAAGCAATATTGTTCTATGGTTCTCTCGTAAGGGTTTCCATGTAAATCTTGGTGTGCTTGTGTTCTTAATTGTCAAGATCTTGCTTGGTTGTTATTGTTGTGATTAATTGAGTTTTAAATTATAAAAGATTGTATTATACTGATTCACCACAACTCCCTCACCCCCCCGCCGCCCCCTTCCTCCCCTCCTCTCCTTTCCCCCCTCCTCCCCGCCCCTCCATTTTCTCCATACACTCTTTTCTCTAATGAATCTTCCTTTCTATTCTCATATCTTACACTTCTACACACACCTTAACTTTCCTCTTTTTTAATCTGCTCGTGGATGATGCACTATATAATCCTTCCTTTACATATATGCTTATATAAGATGTATCATCTTCATACTAAAATCTGCTTTCAACGTTTCTGATCTTGGTCTGCTCAACTTGAGGTACTTATCATTGCACAACTTCACATACACTCCTGCTCTCTTGATCTCCTCTAAATCTGCATATGGATCTGCTTTAAATCTGCCTGTACATATTCATATTTATGCTGGTGTACTGATTTATCCTTTTCACTCCACACAAGATCTGCTCTGCTAATAATCAAATGATTTCACATCGAGAACTTACCTCCTTTATGTCCAAATCTCCTTGCATTTATACCCATCACACCTCTATGGAGGGAGGCGATTCTTCTTCAAAGGTCGGCCTTACTTTTGTTTACTTTTTTTCAATCCCAGTGCTGCCCCTTATACTAGTCAGCCTTCTCACATAGTCGGCTACTATCAATTTTATTTGGCTTTGTTTCCCTTTGGAGGGCGAGTACTTCACCAAGGGTTGGTTTGATTTAGTTTAATTTCTTTTTATTGATAATACTTTTTGATCATAACTGTGTCCCACCTTTATGTTTTATTTAACATAATTTAATTTAATCCACAATTTATGGGGATCGACCACCTTTAATAATATGAGTTGAATTTCTGTCTTTTTTATAACTAAGTCGCTGCCTTTAATCACTGCTATTTAATAATAATCAATTCTCCCCTTAGATATATAAATCACTTCCTCGTTCATTTAAAATTTAATTGCTGCTTTCTTAAGTATGTTCGATGTCTTGATATCTTAGTTTTTGCTCGTTAATATATTTTCTATTCTTCATATTATCATTCTATGTAACTTGGGTGATTTATATACCTTCATATGCTGTTTACAATAGGTGAATTTATAAGATAGATCTTGATCAATCGAACAATGTGTAGTGCTCTTTATAACATTGCATTCTTGGAATATTGTAAACATATCGACATATCCATTGTAGAAATGAGATCATGCTTCCGAACATGTGATTCTTGCTTCGTCAATTATTTCCATCATCATAGAACTCTCCTTAGACATCAATGACAATTTTTCCAACATTTTTGATATTCTCAAAAAATCACTTAGGGTCTGATAACAATCTTAAGATGTTTTATTGATCACTCTGCTGTTTATACTCTTTGGGATTTGTTAGAGTTTTCATGACGCTCAAGGTAGCAGAAATCAGTAGTATAGCCACAAATACATTTACAGACAACAGCAGAATATTATTTCAAGGCTGCCGTTATAGTTTGATGTGAGATCAAGAGAATTAGGGTTTTTATATTTTAAACATGAAATGGTCAAAGTTTCAAGGTTTCATTGGAGGACTGCAATGATCAGAATGGAGGAAAATCTTCATTACAATCATTTCTGGGGCCACCTGTTTAAAGTCCATTTTAGCCGGAGTTATTAATATGTCACACTATTTTTAACTGGAGAAATTAATATCTCATGCTATTTTTAGCCATCTTCTAGAATGTCTATTCATAGTTTGTAGTAATCTTTACCAATAGTCTAACTGAAGATTGCCCGAGTTCAGATTTAGTATTAGTGGATTAGATTTTTGTAATGAAGCATACATTGCATGCAAGTGGGCTACTTTTAGAGTAGAAGGCTAGAAGCTGTAGTTAGTTTTTCATTATATGGTCAGCAGGTTTTGTTAAAGGGTTGCAAGTGCTAATTAAAGGAGGATGCACATCCATCAATAGTCATGCTTTTCCAAACAAAACAAACCTGCTATTTATAGAGGTGGCTTAGTACAAAGAAAATCAGTTATACATAGCACATCTAAAGCATAAATAGAGGCATTACTTTTTGTGCCTCCAGCTTATCCTTCACATCATTTTCTTCTCTCTGTTTAGCAAAGCAGCAGACCAGTGGGAGTTTATATTAGACATCATCATTTCAGCAGTATTACCTTTCATCAGAAGCATTTTGCATAACAGCAGCTATCCTTGTCATTCAAAGGAGGTCTTAGCAGCACAGTACACCAATCTTCATTGATATTCAACAAACTTTCATAAGTGGATCATCAAAAGTGCCTAATTTCAGCATGAGAATCACATCACTGAACTTCTTTTCAAACCATCTTTGACCACCATGACCAAAGGTATAACAATTATCCTTACACTGTCTTATACATGTCTACTATTAGCTAGTCAAAGATGCTCTTACAAGTCCACTAAGTAACCCCCTTTTTACATGCTTTTACATGTGTCGTAGATTATCTTACACATCTTACAATGTTATAGAGGCTTATCTTACATAACACAAATGCACTTTTACGCAAGTCATAATACAATTGCCAAAGTGTGGCATATGAGAATCTCATGGATTCTCCAAAGGTTCCACGAGGATCCATCTACTAAAAATATTAAAATATTATCATGTCTAGCAAGTTGACATTACAATGATATCCCAACATATTATTACAAGGATTCTCAAGGTGCACAAGACACCTAACCCTAATCTAGATTGGAATACACAAAATAGGGTATTGATTGAGGCAATAGTTTTGTCATCATTTTTTGAGTGGCGGAGATTGATGCTAGAGATTTGCACATGTAGAAGAACCTATAATAAATAGTTGAACTGTTAGTGTAATAGTATTACTTTAGGATATGTTTTAATTGTAAGTATATTATTGCACTTTTTTTAAAGTTTACTTAGGTATTTCTTCTTCTTTTTTCTTTCTTCTCTTGGATTTGGAAACTTGGATAGTCAATCCCTTCCTTTTTGAACTTTTGTCTTATCCTTATCCTCATTGGATTTGGAAACTCTAAGGCATTTTTGTAATAATGTAACTTTTATCTTTTGAAATAATGAAGCAAGCATTTTGTGAGCAATCTCAGATCAAGAAACTTAGCTAATTCATGATAATTTAAGTTTCATTAAGTTAGATTAAATCTTCTTTTATGAACTACATTTTGGTAGTAGAATTCATCTCAAATTCTATCATGGTATTAGAACATAGGTGTTAAGATAGGTTTGATTTGTTTCTGATTTTTTTTAGATTTAAAGAGCTTAACAATTTGCATGTAGGTTTTTTGGCAACCTAGCACGCTCTTTTCTTGCATCTTCGAATGATCTAGGAGAATTGGAAAGGTTTAAATAAAAATAACCTTTGTTTTTGCATATCCTTTTCTTCTTACAAGCTCTAATTCAAGGTTTTTGGTGTCTTCGGTGAGCTTGAAAGCTATTTTGTTGTGTCCAAAAGCTCTGAAAAAGTTAGGATTGGCTTCTGTTTCATCATAATTGGAGTTTGGTGGACATAGTTATGGAAGATGGGGTTTAAATATAAAATTTGACGATCAATTGTCATTTGAGGTGCCTTTAAGCCAAAAGGACCTCACCATTGAGTCTGAAAGGCCCCAAAACCCCTATTTTGATATAAAACACTTCATTTTTTGACACACACTCCACACAAAGTTTTTGTATAGGTCTATGGTGGTTGTACCATACCATAGGTTTTTTTTCAAAATAAAATTAAAATAGTACTTAAGGCACTGTTAATTGTGCGCCTTTGGTTACTTAATTGCTAGCCCCATGTGGGTTCCAAACGACATGTATATATGCAATTTCTAAGTCACTAGTAAGTCAACATGGAGGTTACATTTGGCCATCAAAATACCATCGAGGCACCATCACCGCTTGGCATTGCACCACCACTGCCTAGCTACCACAAACCACCTTCTTGTTGCTCAGCTTGGCAATGTTGACCACAGACTGCCCATTGGCTACCCCATTTGCCACCAAGGCCTTTTTTTAGTGCTAAAAGAACTTTTTTTGACAGGGCATAACTTTTAGCTTAGGTGTCAAATTCTGCAAATGAATAGTCGACAAAAGTTGGTGATGAGCACTTCGCAGCCATGTTGATTTCACTCAAAGTTTTGTTGTTTTTTTCCAGAATTGCAGGTTGAAGATGATTTGTGCTCATTTTTTTGACAAGCCATAACTTGCACCCTGTAGCTCCGTTTTTTGCAAACGAATAGGCATTGGAAATTTGTTAGAGAGCACTACAAAGATAGACATACAATTTTTCCATATTGTGAAGCAAATTTCTTGTCATTAAAAGTTGTATTTTGGCCAAAAAAAATTGTAGTCTACCAAAATATTGTAAACACATTCAAATTATAAAATAAATTGTAATCTTTGGTGTGTGTGTGTGTGTGCGGAGGGGGGGGGGGAGTTTAAAATAGTGAAAAGGAGGAGTGTCTTGTGTGTGCTCTTTTAAGCATTCTCCAAATCCTTTTTTGCACAACAACAAACAACTACTGCAATCTTCTTTCCTGCTTAAAATGGATCAACTTACAATTCTTATTTTAACACCCCACAACTATTTTGATTGGAAGTCCAAGATGACTGTCTATCTAAAGAAGCCAGGTTTACATAGGGTAACAAGGGGTCTTGAAATTGAATCAACTTTAATTGTATAAAAGCCTAAATGGCATAATAAATTTGATGAAGCTTTTGATACATTGTGCATATCTATATCTCCATATTTGCTCTTTTAGATAGAGTCAACCTCTACACCACATGCAGTATGGACCAAAACTCTTTGGTACATAGGATAAGTTGAGAGGTCATGAACTAGAGAATGAGTGAATATGATTTAAGTCCTAGTAACTTTGATACTATTGAAGACTTCTTTACAAAGCTAAAAGCTATAAGATTGCAGTTAAAACAATGTGGGTTAGAAAAACAGATCGACAGATAATTCAAAGTATTTTCTCATAACTCCTAACATGGATTCTAGTAACTCCTAAAGATTAACCTGATTTTATGCTAAAAGTTGCTGGAAGTAGGCCAACAAACAAGAAACAATTTTGATTTGGTTTTCTTTGAAATTCAGGCTTTGCAAAACCTAGGTGTGTTCCCTTTTATGACATCAATTGAAGAATATGCAACACAATCACTAGATGATGCCTAGCAGATTGATTCTCATACATTTTCAACAAGGATTTGTGAATTGTATCATGAAACATTTGAATTCCATGTAATTTATTTGATTCAAGTATGAGAACACAAATAATACTATATAACAAATTTAAAGTTGGTTTAAGATTCGATGTTTTGAATGCAATTTTGAGGTTGTGGGGGGAGTAAGAACAAATTGGTGGCTATTTAGGGTCACAAAGTCACTTTTGATGAGCACAAACTTATACTAAGAGGGAGGGGGGGTTGAATCAATATAAGATAGTCTTTTCCTAATATAAAGTTTAACAACCACAATAATAGCAATCATGCAAGATCTAGCAAATAAGGAAACACAAGATTTACATGGAAATCTTTTTGAGAGAAAACCACAAAGAAAGATAGCTTGGATCTATTGTCCAAATCTAGCCAAAAATAAAATTCTCTTACAAATATTTGTAGGCACCAACCCACTAGAGACATTAATCCCCACTACTAAGCACCAACTTAGCAAGAGACACCAATCTCTTCAATTAGGAGGCAACAACCTCCAAATGAATCAAGTTTTCGCCTTCTGGAATATTTCATCTTTAATGGATGATGATAATTTGAATCTCCTTCATAAAATCTGCTTGTAAATGATGCAATATTTTTCACATATGTACTCTCCTTCAAAATCTGGTTGTTTTAGAATGATATCACATTTTTCACACTCACCCTTCAACCACACGTCACATTCCAATTATATACCTTGATGCCTCTTCATGGAGAGGGGCAACTTTACAAAGGGAGGCATCTCTTTTCAATATTGGCACTCCATATTATTTGTTTAAAGTGGGACGACTTATTCCTTCACTTGGTTGCTACGAATGAGGGGGTCGACCAACCCTCCATACAAATATTCAATTTAAATATAATAAATATTTCTAATAATTATATCATAGTTGGCCAACCCTTTCTAAATCATTGTGATAGTAATTTTTGCTTTTGACATCAATGACAATATTTCTAAGAACTTTGCCATACATCTTCATTTCATAATAGGTAAATATATTTTGATGGTCATAGAGGAATTCGTGCTTCGATAGGCTAACAGTGTGACACTTCTTCAAAATCTATTTTGCAACATCATTCTTATTATTTTCATGAAAGAGATTACAATGCTTCTTGAACATAGACTAATAATGAAAATAACACAGGTGCTTCAAATGTGCATTGAAGGACATTACAATCTTTGATAATTTTACCCAAAGAAATAATCTATCACAAATTGGAGACAACACACATTGAATCATGTATTCATATATGCTTCATATCAAAGTATGCTATGTTATTACAAAAGAATAATATGAACTTAATGATTATTTTCCCTAAAAACATACTTTGGAATAGTCCTATCCCACGCACAGCAAATTCTCTAACTCCTTAGAATCTCAGAACCCTTAGAACATATGACAATTCTCCTTTTAAAGGAAAGGAATGACCTTGCATGGTTATGAGAAGAAGTGTGCCTTGGGTATAAAGAACAGTGCTTTGTGTGCATCTACTCGTGAGAACTTGGAGTCTTTGTCAGCATCAATATGCCATGGTTCAATCTACAATAAAATTGGAGACATTTGCGATTGCATCTTCTCATGCAACTGATATTTCCTCTAATGGTGTGAAAATGATGCATTCCCCACTTCAATTGGTAATTTGATATGTTTTTGAACCTTTGTTGAGGGTTTGCAATTGGTTGGGGGACTTTTGGAGTGTATCGACGAAGAATCGAGCTTGGGCCTACCGTCATGTTGAAGAGAACAACATTAAATCATCTACAACCTCAAAGTGCCTTTTTTTGTTGGGCCTCAGGCCTACCACATAACACATATTGATCGGGCCATAAAGAAGATCATGTTCATCTCTGATGCCTCGATAAGGCACTACTTTGTTGGGCATTTTCTACGAT
The DNA here is from genome assembly GCA_007258455.2 of Sequoia sempervirens. Lineage (NCBI taxonomy): Eukaryota > Viridiplantae > Streptophyta > Pinopsida > Cupressales > Cupressaceae > Sequoia > Sequoia sempervirens. Next base: position 573,454,069 of record VDFB02271358.1, read on the forward strand.
GTTTTCCAATGAGCAAGGGAAGGCTAAGGGACAACGAAAGTTTGACCTCTGATGATGACGTCAGTAGATTGATTAGGCTTTCGGGGAATTAGGGATAGAAGGAATGGGAGGATGGTAGGTGAAGGCTCAAAGGTTTGATGAAATGACTTAGGAATGGCAGAGGGAAGGGAATGAGTTGAGAATCAGGGTTTGGGAAGAACTCTTACCTCATACCAAAATGGAATGAAGGTAAGGGAGAAGGCGAATCTCAAAAGTCCAATGAAAAGACTTAAGCGCCCTATAGAGGGTAGGCTTTGAGTGTTGGGGAGGCAAAGGGAGGCATGCCAAAATGGGATGATGGTATGGAAGACATTTATGGCCCAAAAGTTCGATAAGCTTAACGCTTAGACATTTGAAGGACTTGGATGTCGGGGGTTAGGGATCAATAAGGCAAAGGGAAGCATGCCTAAAAATGAACAATGGTATGGAAGGTCATCAAGATTCTACACATATTATGGGGGAGAATATGTGAACCACAAGTTTGAACAATTTTGTGCTTCTAAGGGTATTGACTTGCAGCACACAGTTTCATACACTTCTTAGTAAAATGGTGTAGTAGAATGCAATAACAAGTCATTGATGGCTAATTGTATGATACACTCCAAATCATTGGTACCTCAGTACTGGACATAGACAATCGATTGTGCATGTTATATTCAGAATTGGGTATCTCATCGAGTTGTGAGGGTGACTCCTTTTCATGCTTGGACTAGTAGGAAACCCACATTAAAACACTTTAGAGTGTTTTGGTTCTTCAACATGGGCCCACACTCAAATAGAGAAACGTAAGGTCATGGATCCACAAAGTAAGCCTTGCAAATTTGTTGGGTACCTAGATGGTGTCAAAGGCTGCAAACTTCTCCATCCCATTGCTTGTGAGTTGTTCATAGAGATGAGTGTTTGTTTTAAAGAAACTTCTTCAAGTTCTTCTAACACTTTTCCATCCTTCATCACTGTGGTGGCATTGCAACTTGATGATAGTTCTTCAGAGGATTTTAATTCTCCTAATCTTGATGAGGATTATTCATCCTCAACCTTAGATGATGACGATAATGATGAGGATGAATGTCCTTCCACACCAAGTTATCATTAAGAAGGTACTCTAGATTCTCCAGATTTTATAGCCACTTGATGTCTTTGGAGATGTCTTTTTAGATACTAGAAGAACATTCATAATTTTAGCAGGCTCCATATCTCTTCATTGCCTCAGCTTTTGATCCACAAACATTTTAGGAAGCTTTTGGTATCCCTGCATGGGATATTGCTATGCAAGAAGAGTTTAGTTCCTTGAAAAGGAAATACACTTGAGTTTAGTTCCACTTTGTAAGGGATTGACTACTTTGAAACGTTTGTATCAATTGTCAAAATGAATTCCATCTAACTTGTCCTTGCTATAGCTGCAACCCACTTTTGGGATGTTCTTTAGATGGATGTGAAGAGTGCGTTTTTTCATGGTGACCTTCATGAGGAAATTTTCATGGAGCAACCATAGGGATTCATACAGGATTCCTCACCTATTTACTAACTACAAAAGTCTCTTTATGGTTTGAAATAGGGTCCTTGATGGACTCCTTCTATTAGTTGGATTCACTAGATGCCACTTTGACCCAAATGTTTATATTTTGTAGCAAGATGAGATTCACATTTTTGGTTCTATATGTTGATGACTTCATGATTATAGGAAGTTAGTCATCCACCTTGCAAGCAATGAAAATTGCTCTGCATAATTCTTTTTGATGTCAAACTTGGATCTTTTGCGTTACTTCTTGGGGATTGATATCACTCAATCATCTTCATGTATCTTCATAGCACAATCCGAATATTCACTTGATATGCTCTCTAGATTTTGTATGGCAAATTGCAAGCTTGCTCCTAATCCATTTTTAGCAGGGGTAAAACTTGAGGCTCAATGTCCTTTACCATTGGTGGATGCTACTTTGTATTGCCAATTAGTTTGGAGACTCTTATATTTGACTCATATGAGGCCTAACATTTCATATGCAAGAGCTCCATGAACTACATTGGAAGGTAGCTAAGAGGATACTTCACTATGTGCCAGGAACTCATAGTTATGGGATTCAATATGCAATGGGTTTTGATTTTGACTTGGTGGGATACATTGATTTAGATTGGGCAAGCAATTCTTAGGATCGCAAGTCACCTTTAGGATATTGCTTTTCACTTAGTTTTGGTCCAATTTGTTGTTTGAGTAAGTAGTCTACAATTGCTCTTTCATCTATAGAGGTTGAATATTGAGGAAAACTTAATGTTGCCATTGAGGCCATTTGGCTTCAAAATATTTTGAGTTTGGAATTCTATTCCAATAGTCTATAGTCATCTTTTGTGATAACCAAAGTGCAATACATATATCAAGGGATTCAATCCATCACCAACAGACCAAACACATTGAAATACATATGCTCTCCATCTGGGAGCTAATTCATGATCACATCAATGATCTTCAGTATTGTTTGACATCAAAGCAGATCATAAGCATCTTCACCAAACTTTTCATTGAGAGCAAGTTCCTACATTTGTGAGCTTTGCTTGGGCTGCCATCGGTGTCCTCTTTTGGAGGCAGTTCTTTGTCCCTTTTTCTCTCTTTTATGGGGGATATTTTTTCCTACGGGTTTTCTGCTTTTCCTCATATATGAGAATTTGTACATGGGTACCCAACGTGGCTTTCTTTTCAGGACCCATTCTTGCATCTTTTGCTTACTACATCTCTATAAGTTGCACTTAAGGGTGGGTATTAGTGTAATATTATCACTTTAAGATATGTTTTAATCCAAGTATATTATTGTACATTTTATTTAAGTTAGAAAATTCTTTTTTTTTTCACTTTAGTTAGGAAGGATAATGTTGCATGTTCATGGGATTTTGCTTTCTTCCTTATCCCCACAGATTTGGAAACTTGGATAAGCAATCCCTTCCTTTTTGGATTTTTACTTATCTTTACCCTCATTGGATTTGTGAACTCTAGGCTATCTAATGTAATTCTCCTTCTATCTTCTGAAATAATGAAGCAAGCATTTTGTGAGCAATCTTAGATTACAAAATTTAGCTAATTCATGTTAATTTAAGTGTCATTAAGTTAGTTAAAATGTACTTCTACGCACTGGGTTCTGGTAATAGAATTCATTTCAAATTTTAATATTAACAAATCCTGAAAGTTGTAAGAGCATTTGGGGCTGAAGACACAAGTGCCTTCAAAAACATTTTTTTTTTTTCAAGTCACCAAAATTGTTAGACTTCGATCCTATAATCTTTCTAAGTCAATTTCCAATGTTGGTTTTTTGTCCAGACATGTTTTTCTAGCCCTACTCTCAGTTTCTTTTTATGACAAGATCCATTTCCCTTCCTAGCTTTTGTGATTTACTATATTTAGTTCATAGCTGAATGTTGTATGCTTTTCTGAATATGATCTGAAATTTGATTTGCTTAATATAGTAATCACATAGAAAATAAATTCTCTTTAAAACAACGTTAGGAGGTAAAATTTTATCTTTCAATTGGATAAGGAAGAACATGCACTACCTTCTTTGGAGGACTTGAGAATTGACAATAAAACAATACTTGTACTGGATATAGTGTTGCTATGGAAGACAAGGGAGACCTGCAACAGAATTTAAGAGTCTTGGAGACTCAAGGGGCAAATGATAAGGTAAACAAAGTGGTAGTGTAAGGAGAAAGTGGGACATAAGGGCCAAATGTTAAGGCAAGCAAAGTGGTAGTCCAAGGAGAAAGTGGCAGAACTCTTTCCCACTTGTCTCATTAAGCTTTTGTGGGACCAAAAGCCTCTCCTAGAAGGGAGTTGTGACCCATAAGGATTTGGAAAATGTTTTAAGATCATTGATATGCAGATTTTATAAATGGTGAGCAATAGAATACGATTACCATACACTGATTCAAATTATGAAAATAGAAATCAAACCGTCATAGTGGAAAAGAAATTGCCACCTGATGACAATTGGTGGTTTCATCACTATTGACTGAATCTAGATTTTGAAGTGGACAGTCTGATTTGTTCGCTCTCAATTTTTCTTCTTGGATCCTTCTAATGCATGAGGTGGATGTTCCAATTTCGAACATTGATTTAAGGGCATGGAGAAGATGGGCTTGATCATGTGAGGCTTATGTGAGTGTTGTAGTGATAAAAAACAGGTTAAATTCAATCAATTTTAGTCATTCTTGAGATTGACATGAGCATAGGAGTAATTTTCATTCATATTCACTTTCTAGACTTGTTTATGGAGATCAATAATTTTAAAATAAACGTTCAAGTGCTACTACCAAGATAGTTTTTCCTTTTTGTGCTTTTCTGGAACAAATTGTGTTGTTATCGCAGCTTTCTTTCATTTCCAGTACTTAATTTTCTTTGTTTTGAGCAACATTTCATTCCTCTAAGCAGTGTCATTTGTTCAAACGAGTAACATAATGCTATTATTCATGTTCTAGTAATTTCTATTTAGTAAATTTGAGAAATTACGAATCAACTGGACAATTTACTCTATCTAGTAATTTCTTTATAGTAAATTTGGTGCATAAAAATAAAAAATGTAACTTTTTAAGGAAAAGAAATGCTAAAAGCCCTTAAAAGCTTAAAGGGGGAGGATTGTCCTTTCTCTACACATTATATTTACTGTGTAAAACTTCAGCTGCTTTTAGTTTGGTTAACTTATTTTAATAGCAGTCCCTTCACCATTCCCAGAATTTAGGAAAGTTTTTGTTGTCCCAAAACAGCATCCCCACTTCCCTGCATCCTCCTATCTTAGAAACTCAGAGACATTATTTTGGGTAGACTTATGAAAATCTATTTTTTTCAGTATTTTTCTTTGTCTGTATTCTTGGAGTGGAATTTGGCAATGCGATAGTTCAGCCATGTTCATGCCATGGTCTATCCTGCATTGATTAGTTCATGATCTAAGCTTCCCAACACATATATGAACTTGAAATTTTGAGTAGTGGTCTAGGAGTTATGATGGCAACAAGTAGGGATACCAAAATTAAATAACTCTAACAAACTTAGTTTTCCAATAAATTGACCTTATCTGACTGTCCATTTCAACTTCCAAGGAGTAGCAGGTCACTACAAAGTGTGGTGACTTTTAGGTTCTTGGTTAATTTAATAATTTTATTAAGTTTCCAATTTCTTGTAATGTTTAGTTATGCAATAGCTGGATTCAAAGAATGTAATTAGAGTAGAAGGCATACATCTCTCATATCGAGTTTGTCCATTTTGTGCAAGTTCTCAGTTGAAACGATAATTTACTTTGTTCAACTATTCAGTAATTGTCAACCTTGTTTTGTTTGAGTTTTGTTTAATTGCTGCTTATAATACATTAGATTATTCAACTAGTGTATTGTCTCCTAAATTACTAGCTTAATTCAGATCATGAGGTCTCACAAGTTCAACATAGAATCGTAAAGCTCAAGACAGCAGGTTTTTACTTGGTTCAACTATTCAGTAATTGTCAATCTTGGAATTAAGCTAACGTTCTTTGAGACCTTCTGGAATTTTTTAATCTTTACAATTCTATGTTGAGTTTGTGAGACCTCTTTATGGTGTATTGTCTCCTAAATTACTAGCTTAATTCAGATCATGAGGTCTCACAAATTCAACATAAAACTGTAAAGTTCAAGCCAGCCAAACATCATTTTACAAGACAGCAGGTTTTTACTTGGTTCAACTATTCAGTAATTGTCAACCTTGTTTTGTTTGAGTATTGTTTAATTGTTGCCTATAATACATTAGATTATTCAACTAGTGTGTGTCTCCTAAATTACTCGCTTAATTTAGATCACGAGGTCTCACAAATTCAACATAGAATTGTGAAGTCCAAGCCATGCCAAACATCGTTCACAAGACAGCAGGTTTTTAAGGCCATGGAAGTCCTTCTCATTCGTGATATACCAATTGCCCTTTTTAAATTGTTCCTGGGATAGCTTCTCCAAAACCCTTTGTATATTGATGCAAGCAATGGATGTTTCTTCTTGATGCATTTTCAGAAATATATCTTGGGGACCCCAACAGGAAGGGCATAGATTTTAAGAGCATGTAATTTTCGTTAAATAGTATGATTAATAACAATACTTTGCATGGTCTTCAATTTGAATGAAATAAATGGATTTAGATTGACTGAGATCTGTACTAAGCTACAATCAATTTTAATATGATTGAATTCGAACTTGTGTAGGTTTCTGTATACACTCATAAGAAATGAAGTTCTGGAAGTGGTGATTTCCTGTTTCTATGTTTCTAATAAACTGTTTTCTTTGATTTCTCAGGTTTGGAATGTTACTCCTTTGCGTATGGTGTGGTGGCCTGCTTAGAGGCAACTACTAAAGTTTTGGCAGATTGATTGTATTATATCTGTTAATAGTGATTCATTATCATTCTTCTTAAAAATGTTAGCATATTATTTGATTTTTGGAAGAAGCTCAAGGGTACAGTTGCTGATATTTTGGATTTTTTTTATTCTTTTATCATAAGATCTTTTTTGCTCTTCTTTTTTGAGTCTTAATGTATATTTGGTTGAGTTTCATTCAGTAAGTAGTTCTTTGAAATGAACTGTAAATGGAATGAAATAGGACTATGCTAGAAAAACTAATAGTATTCTCAGTATTAAAATTACAGAACTTCCCATCAAAAACAATAAAAAGAGACATCTAGAATCTTCCTTATGATCCCAATGCCCATACGAATCCCTGAAGAACTGATTCCCTCTATCGTCGTTATTACAAATATGTAGACATAAATCCCGAGAAGTTTAAATTTACAGGCTTCTACAAATCAGAATAACTTAACATTCTAATCAGAGTTAAAAACTGGTTAGCAGATGTGACTGACAACCTACAAAAACCCCTAGCCATACTGAGCAAGATATATAACCAAATTAGCAGGATTCAAGCTTCCAATAATGGCCTCCACATCACAATGTGAGCATCCTCTTCTGGAGAGCACTTCTTATGGAAGTCGTAAAGTTTCACTCAATCCTCTCCATATTGATGTAATTCTCTCTCCTTGATTCTCAGTTTTTCAGCAACCTGATTGCAGAGGCAAAGATCTGTTCATCCCTCTTTATTAGCTCGACTACTATCAGAAACCAGAAGCTCCAAATTATCCATACGCTTTTCCATGCTTCCCAATGACCACTATGTATATTGCCACATTTAAAGGCTGCTATCACCTTTTTATTCTGAGCTTCCAATGTTTCTAGGATGGAAGTGCCAAAACCAAGGAGTGCAACCCGTTTTAAAATGAAGTTCTCTAGCCACTTTAAAAGATTATTGCATTACCAAGCGCAAAATATCCAGAGATGTTCAAACTTCGATGATTACAAATAAGATATACACAACTCTTGACGACGCAAGCATCAAATATCTCATTTATGGACCAGCTTTCTTGTCTTTAACATTAATGCTTTTTTCTGTTACAATTAAAGAAAAACACTTGCTTCTGATCAGATGAAACTTCCACTGTCGCGGGCAGGGCCAGTGTTGTCATTCACAAACTTCTTTATAATGATAAGGGAAAGGCAGGGGAATCGATATGTTGTCTCCTTGTTATTAATAGCAATGTTAATGCCATGCTGCTTTGTATCCATTTGAAAGACTTGATTACATGGCTAGAGAACATCCCTTTTAATTGGCCATGAAATCAAAATTAAATATGGATTAAGTACCTGTTAGTTCTTTCTGTATTAAATAATGTCTTCATTTATGTTGCTGAAAATGCAAATCACTCGTTAAAATAGTAATGTTCCATATGGGACATCTCAGGAGGGGTTCAATGTAGGCTTTTTGTGTTTCCCATCTTTAATGGGAAGTTATATAGACCAGGGGGTGCCAAAGTGCCACAAAGATGGCAGACTGATAGTAATGTCATGGGGTGTTTTTCGTCTAGACGTCTTCAACACATTAAGAATTTTAAAAACAGTTTTATTTATTTAGGGCATTGACCTTACCTTAAAAACATTTTACATGGACCTAAAAGATAAATGTACATTGCTCATTCTCACGGTTGGAGAACCATTTATAGGAGCATTGGTTAATTTACATGTATACTAGATCAATCTTTGAGTAAATAAAATGTTTTTTATATAAAATTAATATCTTTTATACTTGTATGATTGTATCCACATTGGTATAGGAAGTGTGGGCTATGTTGTAAGCCTCATCCACGTCAAATGTACATTGCTCATTCTCACGGTTGGAGAAACATTTATAGGAGCATTGGTTAATTTACATGTATACTAGATCAATCTTTGAGTAAATAAAATGTTTTTAATATAAAATTAATATCTTTTATACTTGTATGATTGTATCCACATTGGTATAGGATAGAGGGCTCGATGGTAGTGTTGTAAGCCTCATCCACGTCACCTGTTGACATGTCATCAACAACCATGTTAGTCCAACAAAGCGCTCACGTGCCCACTTGGCATGAATTTTCATCCCACTTGTTTTCTCGTTCGTTTCCCATCTTGTTGACACATTTTCCAATTTTTGTTCAACTTGAGGCATTTTGCAACATGGACTGACAGTGGATGTTTGTTCATGACAATAAACACACATTTACTTTGACATTACCATCTGTCGACTTCATTGCAGTCAGGTTGGAATCACATTGCAGTTGCTTTGGGATGCATTCAATCCTTTGCAACCCATTCTTTGGTCACTAAACATGCTACGCGTAGTGCACTGTGGAATGTGTCATCGAACACTTCGACCACCTTGTTGGTGAGGTTGGGGGCCTTTTGGATTTTTTTTGTTTTGATGTGTTTTTACACATCCATCACAAAAGGAAAAAAATGAGCCGATAACAATGGCAGATTTCGTGGATGCAGATGTGAGGTTGTCTTTCAACCTCACTAGGGCAATGATCCTGTAACAATTTTATACCATTTTTTTTAATTCGTAATACACAACCGAAGTTGCAAAGATTATATTATATCATTGAAAAGTTACAAAAAGTGTTCGGCTGAGAAGAGCAACCATCAAAATTGTCACAGGGCTTACAAGAGAATTACATGAAAAGCCCAACCCTAGACCATTGTTACAATACATAGGCCAAAAAGAGCCAACGTTGAAAACAAGCCAAGTCGAAACATACCAACACGAGGACAACAAAAATGTAAACCACCCATGCGGATGTCAATCACCATTGTCGTAGAATTCACTCTTCTCCAAATTCTTCGCAAAGTCCACCAACCACTCATTGCATCCATCCCCAATCTCCAATGAAGGAAGTCTTTGCCCACAGTAGCCCACCTCCTATGACGCTCCAACCTAGTCGCGTCCAAGTTCAAAATAAAAGGTTGTTTTTCCACCTCCCCAGTTCTGAACATCCATGCAATGTCTTCCGGCCATGGGATGCCCACACCAGATTTTGCCAGTCACTGTGTCTAGGTCGTCCAACAAGAAATTTGCCTTGAACGCTAATCTAAGCAACATAAGGCATAGAACGTTACATTCTCCCAAGTCCAAAAGGGAGGCAAGAAATCGAGGAGTAATATCTTAATTCACCCTGTATCTGTTAGTAGATACCAAGAAATCCCTCCAATCACTATGCAAATCGCTTCTAAAGAGAACATGGCTTTGACCAAACAAATCGACAACAGCCTCTAATCCGAAATATTACCCAAATAGGCCATTTTCCTTTTCCTAATGTGCAATCTTATTGAAGTCTCCATTGCCGAGGATATCATATGCCAAAAGAGTTTGAAGAGCCATGCTTAAATAGACCATCTTTAATTCGCACGAGTCTCCAGCTCAATTGCCTTCAAGTTGCGTTGCAATCTCAACCTCAAATCCCCATTTTCCAATGCTTGTGTATGTGACCATCATACTCACCCATTCCCTTGAACACCTTAGATGTTTTGCCGTCCAAAAAGTTTTTAAAACATTCGATTTATTAAATGTTGTTTAAAGCTAAGTACACATATTTCTGTTTGATCCTCGACAAATTCACAAACATGATGTTTCCGAAAATTAATGGTACAAAATGGCCAGATCCAACACTTCAAACTGTCCTCCTTTACTAATTTTGCCCATGTGCCATATCCGTAAAGATCCATCGTCTTCTGACCTTAAAAAAAGGCTTTAACTTTCTTTGTTAGAGAGCATTATGTCGAGTCTAATACTCAACAATTGCTATGGGGTTTGGACACAAACTTTCCCTCCCATCCGCACCATCTTATCTGCTTCACTATTGACTTCTCGATAAATGTGATTGATGATGAAAGCCTCAAAGTTCTGTAACGATTCCATAGATTTGTCAAGCAATGCTCGTAACTTCTAGTTTGGGGTGGATCCAATGCGAATAACATTTACTACAATTGGGGAATCTCCCTCAATTGACAAATTTTTAATTCCTAAATCTTTGCAGAGTAAGCCCATGAATGATGGCCAACAATTTTGCTTTGTTGTTGGTACCTTAGCAATTTTTTTTGCTAAGCTAAGTAAGGTTTCACCATTCCAATTTTTGATTATACAACCTGTGCTTTGACGACCCTAGATTTGCCCCTTGATGAACCATCAAAGTTTAGTTTTAACCACCCCTTTGGAGGAGGAGATGAGGCCACATTTGCTCTTTTGCTTGGTTAGCCTCGTTACCACCTTGCCCCACCCAGGTTGGAACTCTTAACTTTGGCCAAGAAGACCTCAATTTTGCATCCCAATTTGAAAAACACTTACCTTTTGAATTAATCTAGGGCAAATTTGGATTAAGTGTTTCTACTAATGAAACTTCAATCTTATTGAGGAGGGACGATGTGGTCAATTCTTTCCCCTGAAACAACCTTCTATTCCTTTCCTTCCATAGCTCCCATATCAAAATTGAAGGACTCATTACCTATATGCTACCATATACTAATTGTTTTTTAAGAATAGGCCAAGATTGAAAGAGACTGATGATGTCATTTGGAAGTGCACCTGACCATCCTAATTTGGTACACGACCTCCAACACTCATAAGCATAGGGACACCCCAATAAGAAGTGATCGCTTGTTTCTTCTCGAGCCTCACATAATACACACCTTGATGGGCCCTGAAATCCCATCCTAAATAATCTTTTTGTTGTCAAAATCTTTCTTTGCATTGTTGCACAGGCAAAGGCCCTTGCTTTTGGAAAGCAGACAATCCTCCATCAAAGTTGGGTTGAGATCCCTCTCCCTTCTTGTCTTAATTCCTTATACAAGATATTGTATCCATCCCTAGCATTGTAGCAGCCCAATTTCACACCACCTCAAATCAGAGCATCCACACCATTTCTAAAAACAAAAGCCCTGTTTTTGAGTGTTGCAGACAACAATGTAACATCTCTCAATGGTAAATTTAGTTGTGTGAAGTCTTTCCACCACCATCCAAGCATTTTATTTTCTTCTTCAAGAATTACAAAATCCTTGACGTGAACTCCCCAAAGTCATTTGAAGGTCTCCTTCACTTGTCCCATTTCTACCATGTTGTCCAAACTTGGATATCCAATCCACAAATCCCCCTAGAATAGAACTTTGCTACCATCATGTATATCCCATGTGAGGAAGTCACACACAACCTTCTTGCATTTTTGTATAAAATTCTAGATTCGTGACCCCTTGGGTGGATTTGAGGTGGTTAGTATGTCCCTGTTGTTACCTTCTTCAAAATATTTATAATGCAAGTTCCTTGCCCACTTCTTTTGTGGTTCCTTGTACATTCTCCACACCAGCTTAGCACCAAGGGCTTTGTTCTACAAATCTAAGCATTTGATCCTAAGACCACTGTCCACCTTAGCTTTGCAAATTTTGTCCCACACGATCAATGTAATCTTCTCCTTTGTCCCTTGCCAAAAAAACCTCCTAGTCTGCTTCATCAAGTCATTGCTTACACCATTCAGGACTGCCATAAACAATAAGAGGTAAATGGGAAGAGCAAACAATACCGATTTCACCATTGTTATTCTACCTGCTTAAGATATCCACTTGCCTTTCCATGAAGTCAAATTCACACCAAACTTGAGATTTAGTGGATCCCAAAGTCCCTTAGATCTAAGGCCCTTGGCCAAAGGTAAGCCCAGATAAGTGCATGGTAGCTGTCCCTTTTTAAAATTCATTTTTTTTGATATTTCTTGCTCCTTGCGGGCATTTGTATTGAAGAAAAATACCTTTGATTTATCTTTATTCATTGTCTGTCCCAAAGCCATTGAATATTGGTTCAAAACTGCAATCAATTGAAAATCTTCTTTCCTTTTAGCCGAACCCATCAATATCATGTCTTCTGCAAACTGTTGGTGAGTAATTGCTTGTAGATCACTTGTGACCTCAACCCCATCAATCCTTCTTGAATTCATCTCCTCTGTTATTTCCCTGCATAAAGCTTCAACCATCAAGTTAAAAAGAAACGAAAAAAGGGGATCGCCTTGATGCAGCCCTCTCGAAACTTCAAAAAATCTTTCTGGAGACACATTTAAAAGCACTTAAAATCTTGGCATGGAGATGCAGCTGTACACCTAGTTCAACCACCGCTTATTGAAGCCAAAGGCCTCCATCACTTTTAATAAGAACCTCCAATTAACCATATCATATGCCTTTTTGATATCCAATTTAATTACCATGTTGGCTATGTTTGAGTTTTGAATAGAATGAATGGTTTCTTGGGCTATAATTATCCCATCTAAAATTGATCTTCTAGGTACAAAACTAGTTTGCTCTTCAGATATTATTTTAGTAAATATTGTTTTTAATCTATTAGCCATAGCCTTTTCCAATACATTGTATACCATGTTGTAAAGAGATATTGCGGCTTCCTTTTTTGTTCACTTCTTTGAGCAAATTTCCAAAATTCCATGAGGCCTCAATGGCCTCCACAAGTTCATCCCCTAACAAATTCTAATTCTTTTGAAAGAAGCTTGCGGGTAACCCATCTGGGCCCAAAGCTTTGTCTGGATGGAGTTGGAAGACAACAATCTTTATCTCCTCCTTTGTAAACCTTTCATTTAACATCTTGCTTTGAGCTTCTATCACTACAATTGGGATGCTTCGAAGCAAAGCTTGTTGTTTCCTTAAATTAGATCCTTCCATTTTGTTAAGCAGGTTGCTGAAATTTTTTACTATTTCCTCTGTTATCCATTTTGGATCCTTCAACAAAGTTCCATCCCAAAGGTTCAGACTTATAATTCTGTTAAATCCCCTTCTCTGCTTAGTACTATTGTGAAAGTATTTCGTGTTTTTATCCCCTTCTTTGAGCCAAACCTCCCTAGATTTCTGTCTCCAAAATACTTCCTCTTTTGCTAATATGTCTTCATAAGCCACAATCAATTCTTTTTCTTTTAAATAACATTACTGATCCAAGCCCGCCCTAATTACCTCCTCTTTCAAATTCTGAAGGTCTTCTTCTATTGTTCTTTTTGTTTCAAAAATGTTTGTGAAATGTGTCCAATTCCACTCCGATCTTCTGTTTTAACATTTTAAATTTTGTTATCAAACAAAACATTTTGGATTCTTCTAGTTGTATCTCCTTCCACCATCCTTCCACTAAAGAAGGGAAGATTGCATCTTTTAGTCACATATTTACAAACTTGAAAGGGCATCTAGTAGAGCTGTAGTCACCCAAAATAACTTGTTGCAAGTATGCGCAGTTGGTGTTGTCATTGATGTCAACAAGCTTTGATGTTGTCATTGGTGTCAATTGTATGACCAGAAGATTGTTGCAAGAGTGTGAGCAGTTGGTATTGAGTTGATGATGCTTTGATTAGTTTCATTATGTTGTCATTAGTAAGCTACTAGTGTCAACCTCTAGTGTTGCTTTGATAAGCTTCTATCTATGGATGTATGGTTGAGTTGCTATTGGCTTGGAGGTGATGAGGAATATTAAAATATTTAATGTAATATTAATGGTCATCTTTGTTTTTATTAAGCTTTAGTTAGTCGCCAGTTAATGATTGTTTCTTTTAGAAACATCGTCTTGCATTTTTCTTTATAAGATCTCTCCATTTGTAAGTACGCCCATCATGAATATCAATAATAATTTCATGGTATTAGAGCTCTGGGTTCTAGAACCTGATTAGTTGTAGAAATTTTTTAGATTTTTTTTTGGAGCCAGTTTTGACAAATTTTCTGGGAAAAATAAAAAATTTGCAGAGTTTTCGAAAGTTTTTCTTAAAAATTTATATAGAGTTTTATGAAAATTTTTGCTGTCTTTCAGAAGTTTTTTGAGGAATATTTTTTGAAAAAAATCTTATTTCGAGGGTTTTTCTAAAAAATCTTACAGCTTCTGAGCCATTTTTTAGACGATTTTTGAAAAATCGGGTGTTGTGCCAGCTGATTGTCCAATGTTTTGCCAGCTGATCATAGAGTTACCTCATTTTTTGTGCTTTGGAAAATAGGAGAGATGGCTACTTTGTCCAATGTTATGTTGGAAAGTTCGCAGAGGTTCAATGGAAAGAATTACAACACGTGGAAGCAGAGGATGCTTACCATTTTTGAGTACCGGTGTCTGGATGCGCTTGTACTAGGTACAAAAACTCATCCCACTTCTGCTGGGAAGGATCAGGACAAGTGTGATGGAGGTAATAGGGAGGCAACCATGCTTATTAAATTATCTATCATTGATGAGATGTTACCAAAAATACCATCTGGTAAATCTGTTGCGGAAATCTAGAAGCATTTGAAAGATCTTCATGAGACCTCAGACAAGGGAAGGGCTTTCTTTATGAAGAATATGCTTTTCTCTATTATGATGGATGATCAAGTGTCTTTGCAGGAGCACTTGATGAAAATAAAAAATATTCACGATCAATTGGAGGCCATTGGTCGTAAGATGGAAGAGTAGAATATGGTGGTGATCACTTTGAAGAGTTCGCATGTTCCTACGAGCACTTCATCAAAACACTCAACATTACATCCACCAATGTTGACTTGAAGTTTGATGAACTCTGTAACAAGCTTTTGTAGTAGGATAGGTGGAGGAAGCAGTTTGGGAGCAACAATGAGTCTCCTAGTGCTGAACAAGCTTTTACTGCCAAGGACATTGGCAAAGGCAAGTCCACTCAGTAGAAAGGACAAGACAATTCAGAGGAGAGCTCCAAGAATTCTATTACTTTCCATTATTGTGGGAAGATTGGTCATATACAGAGGTATTGCAGAAAGCGGTTGGATGATGAGAAGTCCAACCAAGAAGTGTCTCAACAAAGTGCTCCCATGGCAAAGCAGATTGAGCAGAAGGAGTCTGCATACTATGCATTTTGATGACCAACCCAATATGGGTAGACTTAGGTTTTGTTTGTACAATGACCATTAAGGGAGGGTATTTAAATATTTAATGTAATATTAATGGCCATCTTTGTTTTTATTAAGCTTTAGTTAGTCATCATTTTTCTTTTTGTTAGCAATCTCCGATTTCCTATTTTTTAGCTTTTTCATAGTTAACGGTTTTTTCTTTTAGAAGCATTGTCTTGCATTTTTCTTTATACGGAGATCTTCTTTCCATTTGTAAGTACGCCAATCATGAATATCAATAATAATTTCAAGGAAGTGCTGAAGATGTGTCTCTGGTGCTTAGTTTCCAAGTGCTTTTGAGAAAATTTGAATAAACAGAGGAAACAATGTGTTGCAATGGTGTTCTATGTTGCAGAGTAGCGTTCTGGTTGGCTCCACATTTCTTCTATGTTGAATATATGCTTGTGTGGTTTGGATATGTTGATTAGAGGTGTTCAAAGGTGTTGCATCCAAAATTTGGTGTGCTAGATCGTTGTGCAAGGAAATTGTGTTTACCATTGTGTGAATTGTGTATTTCAAAGGTGTCTGGGAGAAATGTCTTTGCTCCGCATTTCTCCACAAAGTGGTTTTAGGTCTTGCAAATTTGGAAGGGTGTTGATAGTGCTTGTATCTTTCTTCAGTTGAAGTTGTTTGAGGTTTGGTGCTTCAAAGTCAGTTTCTTGAGTTGGAGTGTATGGCAAAATTATTTGAGTGTATTGGCTGTGTACATTCTTCAGGTGAAAGTTGTTGTGAAGGAATTTGTTGGTTTTCAGGATGTTTGTGGAATATTCCAAATTTTGTTTAGGTGACATTTTTTGTTCCCAAGTTTTCTTGGATTTGAGGAAGCGTGTACTTAATTGTTTAATAGTGTTTACATAGGTTCAACCAACCTTGGGTGTTTACACTAATTGTGAAGTTTCTTTCGTGTTTGTGGAAGTGTGGCATGGCGTGTATGAGTGGATTTAGGTCCTAGCTAAGGTGTGTTGTGGTCCGCCTTCATTCCTTTCCATTGCGAGAATGTTTTGGTGTTGACCTAATTTGAATTTGCACGGTTGAGGTGTATAGCCGATCTTGGAGAATGTTTTCAAGGTTGAAGATGGTATAAATAAGAGTTGAGTTGTTGAGGGATGTAAAGATAGATGTGAATGATGTGAATTGCAGAGTTGTAAGGTGCGAATTTGTGAAGTGTAGTGTGAGATTTCATGTGTTAGATTACTGAATGGAGTGAGAAAAAGGTGTCTACAATTATTTAGTAAGACTGCGAAGGTGTTGGTGATGTTGTGGTGGACTTTTCTGTTGCATTGAGATGGTTTTTTCATTGTAACACTCTTCTCTATCTTCTTTTCTATACTGACAGTGAGCCTTTCTTTCTTTTGGCAGTGAGCTCTTAGACAACGAGCCCTTTGTAATTGGTGTTGATATTACTTTATATTGTGAGCTAATCCTCACCGCGTTTTTCCCATCTTAGGTTTTCCACGTAGATCTAGTGTTTCTTTGTGCATTGTGTTGCTTTGGTTTTGTTTCTATTATTTGCTTTCATGATAAATCATTCTAATAGATTAAGAACTAATTGAATTAATGTGGATTTGAATGTTTGTGAGTGTTTTGAAGTTTTAAGGTACAACTAATTCACCCCCTTCTTAGTTGTCATGTGCATTCAACAATTGGTATTAGAGCAAGGTTCCTTGGAAGAAAGATTAACCGTTTGAGGTAGATCTGGGATGGAGCACAAGAAAAATGTTTCCCTATTTGATGGATTAGATTATGCATTCTAGAAGACAAGGATGGAAGGTTATCTTGTTTCTCTTGGATTTGAAATTAGGAAGTCTATTGAGACTGAATATACTATTCATGTGAATGGTCCGAGTACTACTAATGAGATCAAGGGATATGAAAACATTGGTAAATCAAGGTATGCTCTCTTAAGTGGTCTTGCTAATTCTAAATTAGTGAAAGTTATGAATATGAAAACTGCTAGAGAGATTTGGGTAAAGTTATAAAGCATTTATGAAGGAGATGATAAGGTCAAGCAAGGTAAGATGCAAAATTTGGAGATCATGTTTGAGACTCTACGAATGGCTGAAGATGAAAACATCACAAGCTACTTGCAGAAGGTGGATGAAGTTGTTAATGAAATCAAAGGTCTTGGTGGAGAATTGAAAGAAGTGGTAAAGAAGGTACTCAACTCTTCCTAAATATTATAGTCATAAAATTTTTGCTATTGAGGAATTACACAATTTGAACCAATATACTAGAGATTGATTGTATGGTTCTTTAACTGCTTTTAAAATGAGAGAATTTGGTAAAATTAATGTAAAATTTTAGACTCCTTTTAAGGTTGGAAAATCAGAGAAGAGCTTGGAATTAGATTGAAAGGATATTGATGAAGTGGAAGCTAACTTTGTGAGAAGAATGAAAAGGGTACTTATAGAAAGTACAGAGGTAAGTTGCCTTTCAAATGTTTTAGTTGTGGAAAGATAGGTCATTATGCTTCAAGATGTGCAAACAGAGCTTTGAATGACAAAAATAAGGAGAATAAAGGTAAGATGATTAAGAAAATTTATTATAGTAGATAAGATGCAAGTATATTTGATGATGAATCTAATTATGGGGGTGATGAGGATGGTGAATGCTTGTTCATAGTTTTAAAAGATGAAACTAATTTTGCTAACTCTGAGAGATGTGTGAAGGAAAATGATCCAAAAGCAAGTGCTAATACTGAAGGAACTTTGGTGTCTTCTTTTCATGCTAGACAAGAGAAGACTTGATCATTGATAGTGGATGCTCTAATCATATGATTGATGATAAGAGTAAGTTTGTTAAAATTGAAAAATATGAAGGAGAACTAGTTAGGTTTGGTGATGATATATCTGCTAAGATATGTGGAAAATGTTCAATTAGTTTTGATGGCAAGCATAATACTGATGATGTTCTCTATGTTAGGGATTTAAGGCATAACCTTTTGATCATTGGACAAATCTGTAGCAAAGGATACAATCTTATATTGTAGGATGATGGCTGTGAGATCAGAAAAGGCTCCAGAACTGTGATTGCTACTGGAAGAACAAATGGAAATGCCTATCAGCTCAAGGGTGTTGATGGTTATTGTTTCATGACTTAGATCAATGAGTGTTGGCTATGGCATAGAAGGATGCGTCACATTAGTTTTGACAGCCTAGTGAGAATAAGTTCAGTTCAAGCTGTGAGAGATCTGTCAAAGATCACAAAGCCTATCAATGCTATATGTAAAAAATGTCAAGATGGAAATCTACCAAGAAGTTTCAAAGTAAAAAAACAATCTTCTATGAGACTATTGGAATTGGTGCATGCAGATCTTTGTGGTCCTACTAGAGTAAGAAGTCTTCAAGGTGACATTTATTTCATGCTATTGATTGATGATTATTCTAGAATGACATGGGTTACTTTTATAAAAAAAAATTAGAAGCCCTAGATACGTTTAAAACATTCAAAGTTATGGTTGAGAATGAAATGGATATGAAAATCAAATGTTTGAGGTCTGAAAGAGGTGGAGAGTTCACCTCCAATGAATTCAATATCTTTTGTGAGAATCATGGAATAAAGAGGCATATGTCTGCCTCTAGGACTCCTCACCAGAATGGAGTGGTTGAAAGAAAGAATATGACTATTTAGGAAGCTACAAGGACAATGATGAAATAAGCAAATATATTAGAAGTTTATTGGAGAGAAACAATTCATACTGCTGTTTATATAATTAATAGAGTGCAAGCAAGATAAAATAATGCAAAGAATCCCTATGAACTATGGAATGGAAAGATTCATACTATCAAATACTTTAGAGTGTTTGGAAGCAAATCCTATATCAGAAGAGATGAAGAAAACTTAGGAAAGTTTGATACAAGATTCTATGAAGGATTCTTCTTTAGATATTCTACTAAAAGCAAAGCTTATTGGTGCTACAACAAGAGACTAAGAAAGATTGTTGAGAGTGCAAGTGTCAAGATTGATGAAGACCTATAGAAGAATTCAATGGTAATAGATGGATACGAATCATATGAGTCTTCTTGCAAATAAGAAGAAAAATATAAGGAAAAAAAAGTGAAAATTGAAGAGGAAGAAGCTCTGGAAAAGGTTCCTAAAACTCTTAAGAATGTACAAAAGAATCATTTTGAAGAATTGATCATTGGTGATAAGAGAAAAGGTGTATTGACAAGAAGGAAAGATGCCGAAGAACAGGTAAATCTATGTTTACTTTCTGAAGTTGAACCCAAAACAGTGATTGAAGCATGTAATGATGAATATTGGATCAAGGCTATGGAACAAGAACTAATGCAAATTGAGAAAAATCAAACTTGGGAACTTGTTCTAAGATCAAAAAACAAGAATGTGATGGAACTAAGTGGGTATTCCAGAACAAATTGAATGAGAGTGGAGAAGTGGTAAGAAACAAGGTGAGGCTTGTGTGTAAAGGTTAATCACAAGTAGAAGGAATAGACTTTGAGGAAACATTTGCTTCGATGGCTAGAATGGAAGCTATTATGATATTTTTGGATTTTGCAGCACATAATTATTTTAAAGTATATCAAATGGATGTGAAGTATTCTTTCATGAATGGTGAATTAGAAGAAGTATATGTAGAACAATCGAAAGGATTTTAGTTATTAGATAAACCATATATGGTTTGCATATTGAAGAAGGCATTATATGGGTTGAAGTAAGCTCCTCAATCTTGGTATGAAAGGTTAGATAGGTACTTGTTACAACAAGGATTCAATAAAGGTACCACAGATAACATATCTTTACTTCAAAGTTGAAAAAGATCAAATCTTGATTGTGGTTGTGTATGTTGATGACATAATGTTTAGAGGAAATGAAGCTACGTGTAAGAAATTTACAAAAGAGATGCAAAAATAATTTGAAATGTCAATGTTTGGGGAGATGAATTTCTTTCTTGGGCTACATATCAATTAGACATATAGAGGCATTTTCATTTCAAAATCAAAGTATGTCAAGGAAATGCTGAAGAAGCTTGGAATGGAGGATTCTAAACGGGTATGTACCCCTATGGTTACTGGTTGCAAGCTGAGCAAGAATGATGAATCTCTTAAGTTTGATCATAGCAAGTATAGATCAATGATTGAAGGACTGCTATACCTAACTACTACTAGACTGAATATCATGCATGTAGTTTTTCTTGTGGCTAGATTTCAAGAACATCCTAGAGAGTCACATGTGTTGAGATTAATGGATGTACAACCCCTGAAGCTCCAAAATCTTCAATAAAGGACTTTAGCCATGAAAGATAATCAACCACAAAGAGAAGTGTTGGAACTAAGGAATGCTGATTAAAGATTCTATATTGATAATATGATTGATATGATATGTTACAAATGAACAAGATGCCTGATTATATAGGAAAGAAGTAAACCCTAATATGCATGATATGTTGCCAAGTGTTATAATCTAACATGTGACAACATGTGAACCCTATGTAGATGATCATTAAATGATGAGATAAGTTCTAGAAGGAATCTTATCCCACAAACTAGGAAGGGAATATTATCCCATTTATAAATGATGCAACCTAGGACTAAATGATTTATGACCTAAGTTAACTTATGTTAGTGTAATAATTAATTAATTAATTAATTACACCAACACCCCCCATAAGTTCAACTTAGGGAGGAAAATGCAATGATTATGCAAGATGATGATGGGTCCTGGCTATGAGGCCATGTTAGGTACCCATGTACATGAAGATGCATAAAATCTCCCACAACCGGAGAAAAGGGGAAAACCTAGTGGGAACAAAACCCCTCTCCAAAAAGGAGATAAAAAGAAGAAAGATGGAAGAGTGATGTTTGGAGGACTCAACATTATCCCCCCAAGGACTACAACCATCACATATATACAAAAAAAGATGTGGACTAGATATCCCCCCCATAAAGGAGAGTAGTCCCCTCTAGAATGTCCTCAAGACTAGTGTGAAACTGAGCAACCAAGTCAGATAGACCTGAAGAGAACCCATCCATGTATCACAAGTCTGAAGAAGTGAATGTATCCATCCCTACTGAAGCAAATCTCAACCGAGAGGTGGCTAAGGAAGAAGATGGTGCCATGCAAAGAGCAAAGTCAATCCAGCCTCCACAACCCTGGTGAGGAGGAGGGGATGATGTGCTTCCTACCCTTGAATTTGGAGAGTTAGGAACAAGAGGATCTCGATCCCAAAATTTTGTGAACTTGTAGACCTTGGAATGATGATCTGCTTGACCATAGGCAACAAGGACATCAAACCTATCCCCGATGATAGCAAGTTCTGAAGTGAACTCAATTTTCAATCCCTCCTGAGCAAGTTGATAAATAGACAACAAATTATGAGCAATATGAGGAATGTAGACAACATCGTCCAACCTCCTTCCATCAAGATCAACAACACAAAGACCAACAACATAGACAATATATGCATTTGTTGTGAACATTCGATCAAAGTCGGCAGGCCTCAGAGTATCCCACAAAATATGATGTTGAGAAGAAGTGACATGCCGGGAAGCACCAGAGTCAATGTAATACCCCTCTGTGTCGGTTGTTCTGAACTTTTGTGTGAGTATTTGTGTATGCTTCATTGATTACTGTGTTATTCGATTGTGTGGAAAATATCAAATGTTAGTAGTCATGTTTAAATAATTAATTTAAATCATAAGTGAATCTGCGAGGTTATTTAAAATATGATTAGAAATTAAAATAATGATCAATTAAATTAAATCAAATGATTTAGATCAAATAATCAAATTAAACTAATTTGTTAAAAGCACAAGTGATATTATTAGATAAATTGAATTAATAATCATAATGAACAAAATAATCTGGAAAAGAAAATAATAAAAAGGAAGGCAATTGGAAAATGGAAAGTGAATAGTTTATTAATTAAATAAATCGTGATAAGATTTTTGGGAAGTGTAAAAGGCAAGAGAAGCTGGAAAGATACTTCACCTATCAAGCAATTGGAAGTCGAAAAGAACTGAACTGTAGAATATGAAAAATAAACAAAGTATATCTAGCTTTTGGGAATAGGGATACGGAGGAGGGAGAAGATCTCGTACCAACAAGAATCTAGTTCGTGAGGAGGCAGGAGGACAGAAGAGGAGAGAAATCCAGAAATCCATCGATACCATATGGCTAATAGCTACAAAAGTACCATCTTCTAGTCGAGGTATTTGCTTATGTATTTACTTCGTCTCATATCTAGTCTATACTGTGAATTGGTGTCTCTCGTTCGTTTATTCTGGAGGTCCTCTTTCTTTTATGTATGCATGCAGTGTTTTCTCTTAGGCCAAACAACCTTCATTCTTTCTTGCCTTAATATTTTGCGTATTTCATTCAAGGTTGAATCTTCAAGTTATATCAGGGGCATGTTTGCGTATTGTCATTCAAAATTTGGTATTGCAAATGCTTTGTCTATAGAAATTTAATGATCTTTCTAATTGCTTTATCAATTTTTCCTAGCGGTGCACTTGAAATTTATAGGAAGTTAAAAGATTAAGATAATCTCTCTGATTTCATTGTCATCTAGTCTCAGCCACGCACTTGAACCGCATAGGAAAATCTAAAGATTTAAATAATCTGCTTGATTCCTCTGATAATCTATCACAGTTTGCTGCACTTGAAAATAAATATTGTCAAAGTGCTAACATAATAGAAAGCTTTCCTTTGAATATGGTGAAGTCTATCTTCCAAACTGGCATGTCTGTGTAATTCGCCACCAAATAGAAATGCATTTTGTTCAAAACAGAAGAAGTTGTTTATTATTTCTCCTCCTCACAAGTCGCGTATTTGCACCTCACCTTTCTCTTTCCCTTCAGCCTTGCTGATAGCAATTGAGATTTAATAATAATGCAAGTAGATGGCGATATTTCCATTTTCCAATATTCACTTTCTGGTATACTTGGTAACCTGTCACAGCCGCAGCACTTGAGCATGGTAGGGTGGATAGATTTAAATAAACTCTCTGATTTTATTCTCAGAATCCCAAATGTTATTCATAAGACTAAAGGAAAATGGCTTCTCACGTTTTTTTGCAACCGTTACCATCTCAAACTTGGTAGAAGCTTGGTTCGTGTGTCTTCTCTGTTGCCGCCAATGAGCAGATTGTTCAAGTAAAGAAATTGAGGACCAATGAGCAGATTATTTAATTCTCTTGGTCTGCGCAATGTTTCAAGCCTTTGCCAATTACCTCTGTTCAGTCAAAGCTGAGAGAAAGTGATGTTATTGGATACAGTGTATAGATGAGCTCCTTCGCATAGTCTGGTAGTCTAAATTTATATAATCACCCTGATACCATTGGCAATCTATCACCGCTGCAGCATTTATACTTAGGAGACTGTACAGATTTAAATAACCTCCCTGAAACCATTGGCAACCCATCTTAGCTGCACATTCTAGATTTTCAAAGATGTAGTAAATTAAATTAAATTTCTGATTTCCTTGGCAGTCTATCACTGTTACAGCATTTAGAATTGAGACATTGTACAGATTTATATAGCCTTCCTGAAACCTTGCCTTCTTCATAGTTGCAAATTTTAGAGTTGCTTGGGTGTAGAAATTAAATAATCTCTCTGATTTTATTGTCAACCTGTCTCAGCTTTTGTTCAAATTAGTGGATCTAATTTAGAAGAATTTTTCATTAAGTAATTTAGAATTACTCTCTCTGATAAACTGCAGACTCTTCCATAGTTGCTGCATTAACATATATTTTCTAGAATTGAGTGCATAATACTCCCTTATAATGGAATTATAGAATTAAGGGAATTATGATTCAATTTAGGAGTTTTGAATTAAATGATTGCGAATTCAAGTAGGTGTTATATATATATATATATATGATGCTTGTTTCTTAAATTATGAGAAATGTTTAGGGTGGGCTAGTATTTAATTAAGAATGTAGATAATGGATTTTAAAATTAGTAGGAATAAAAGAAAATTGATTTTAGTTTATATGTAGTCAAAGAAGAATTTATTTAATAAATAGCATAGATTGTTGAATTCCTTATAATTCTAAATGTTGAGTATCGCATTTGTATTAAACTCATAAATAATACAATTGTATATCTTTTACCATGGTTAAGTATTGTAGTAAACTCTGTTGATCTAATTATGGTAGTCAATGAACACAAATTGTTCCTTGAATTGAGTCTTCATTCTTATTTATTCTTTTGGATTGATTGTTAGTAGATGCTTGTTGATCTTTAAGTTGTATTGCTTTTGTATTGATATAATGCTTGTATTTAAGTCATTTTCTATGAAGAAGAATTAGTTAATAAATGGGACTAAGTTATAATAAAAAGATAACTATATTTATTTATTAGGTTTACTTATCTATAATTCATTAATAAAAGGCCTTGATCTTATTAAATAAATGTAAGAATGGGGCTAAGACTAGATAATGGGGAACTAAGCCAATTATGTTCTATTAAGGGATGATTAGATTTTATGGGTGTTAATTGTATTTTGCTTCTTCTTTTAACCGTCTAATCTTGACAACTTATGTGTATCGCTACTAAGGCGAGTTGACAAAAGGCATGAAGGTACGTACTTTTTGTACATTCATTTAGATGAATCTAAGTATGTTTATTTGTTAAAATGATAGAGGAATGTATTTCTTTATTATTTCTTATATGTTTTATTTTTCACGTTTTAACCTTTATAGTAAAATCTCGCCATATTTTAATATCTTGTAGACTCTTTATGTAGTTGGTTACTTAGGATAAATATTGCTACAATTACTTGTGAATTATAGTGCAAAGGAATAAATTAGGTTTATTAGGTTGTTAAGTTGAGAGTATAATGTGATGCGTTAATGAGTAAGTTAGTAAAGTGATTAGAGAGAGAGTTTTCTCATGTTAATTTTTGGATAATCTAGATTAGTTTATTCTTAATTTGGTTAGTTTCAAGGGGAATAGTTAAATTAGAAATAATGAAAAGTAGAGTTTGTATGTTATGGATGCCTTGTTCTTTTAAGTAAAAATTAGATGATCTTTTAAATGTTGATCTCTCTTGTACTCCTTTAATTGTTGATGGTAAGTCTTTTATAGGGATAGTTAGATAGAACATCGGAGTTGGATTGATTTCTTTATTTGAGAGGAGTAATTTTCCTATTAGGTTTGTGCCTTTGGTTGATTGTTCTATTGTATTAGTTATTGATTAAGTTTGAGTTGTTATGAGTCAAATTGTATGATTGTTGAGTATTGTATGGTTGGGTAACCGAGGAGGAGAAATAGAGGTCTCCCTTGGATACCGGTCGAAAGTGTATTAAATTTAATTGTGATGATTTTGTGGGATGTTTCCACTCACTACCTTATGTCTGTTGACTCGTTCCTTGGGGTCTTGTTATTGTTGTCAGTCCTTTGAATGGGAAATCTTCCAGAGGCAAGGGAGTACTTGTTCTTATTGTTTCTTTATTGATCTATTTTGTCAAGATTTTGATCTTAATGGCTGATTTTAATGGTTCCTCATTATTTTTCCTTTCGTTGAGGAGTTTTTCAAGTGTTAAGTCTCTTGTTGGAACTATATTGTTTTTCTTTACTCTCGTTTGTGGAGAGTCGTTCTTTTGAACTTCCAAGTGGCAAGTGTATTGGTATCATTATTTTGAAAGGGTTGTACGAGAATTGTTGAGACTCTGATGTTGTACTTATTAGCGAGATGGGTAATGCTTCGCATGCTTTTATGTTGTAATTCCTTGTTCAAGTTATGATGGTACAACCCTTGATTGTTCTTGGTTTCTTGGTTTTAGTTTGATGTTGTTGGGTCTCTAGGGAGAGTGGCTCCTCGTGGGGGCCGGCGCCCCATTTAAGGGGAAGAGACCAGGATAACCCACGAGTGAGTTAGTAAATAAGTGAAAACCTAATAATTAACTTAGGTGGGTTGGGTAGTAATATCATTGCAAGATTTTTAAAAATGGATGCCTCGTCTTCATTAGTGCTACCGCAGACTAATGGAAGGCTGAGAAGGCCGTGGTTGGCAAGGTCGTGACCTCGTCTCCACGAGAGGTTTACGGCTCCGCATGAGCCACCCTATGGACCGGCGCCTCCAATTGGGAGGAAGAGCACATGACAGCCATAGATGGGATCGGCGAGGAAGAACACATGACAGCCCATGTAGGACTATGCGATGACACTCTCCCCTAGTTGCCCATGTGTTTTACTTTATTGTGTTCCTCTGGAAGTAGGTTACGGAAGTTGGTTTAGATTGTTGATACTTGGATTTATCTTGATTTATGATTATTGTCTTGATATATCTTTGGTGTACTTTGTGGTCTTGTATGATCTCATTGATATTTGACTTATGACCTTGTTCTCTTTTGATACGGTGATATGATGTTATTGTATTGCAATTTGGAATTGTATTATGTTTATTAATTCAGTTGATTTGGAAGTGTTTCATGATCATCCTTTGGTTACTTGTTACTGGTCATTGCTTTGATTTATGTGATGAGATGTATGATTTTAAGTTATTTTAATGACTCTTGGTTGTTGTTGATTATGTCATGGTAATCCTTGAGTTTTATGATACATTTGTATGGCATTGAGTCTTGTGGTTCCCTTTTTGGATGTTCTTGGTTGAGGTCTCTTTCTTGTTAGCTCCTAGCACGGGGGGTGGGTCTTCGGACTCACATGGTCGGGTGGAACGTGCTAAGCACCCCATTGGGTCCCCAGTCGAGGATTGAGAGGTGCGGATTGGTGCTGATGCAGCGACTCCAGAGTTGTATTTGTTTTGGAGCCAGTTTTGATGCTAGTATTCATCTATTCATTTGTATCATGTTATTCTTCGTATGGTTTTGCATTTCATGATTGGGACCATACTTTTTGTATCATTGTACTCTTTGAACATTGAATTGTAAATGTAATGTAACATTAAACCTTTTGTGGCTATTTGCAATTGATATTCAATGTGTTAAGTTAATCATGTATATGTTGTATTTATGTACTCAAATGGTTTCTTATCAATGATTTTCATATATGTGTTATATTTATTAATGTTTAATTTGCTATGGATTATATCTTTGGATTTTATTATTTTTTGTCATTGTGTGGATCTCAGTCTCGTAATGACTCCTCGTGTACCCCAAGGGATGTATATGTTAATGAATCTGCTTAAATGAAATATATGATATGACTTAATGTGTATTACATGTATGTTATGTTATCTTTAAAAAAAAAAAAATTGTGCTGTAATTAGTGTTTAGTTGTCCTTTGGGGTTCACATCAAGGAAGAGATCTTGGTATCAGAGCCTAGGTTCATACACTGGGCACTATGTGTGCTCACTATGTAACCTTGCGCTTAGACCCGTGAGTCTTGAGTTTCACTTTTCTTTTGTCATAGTTGTGAATTTGAATTTCTTTCGTTTGATGGTGTCGGGTCGATGGTGCAGGAAACTGATGGGAAAGGATAGGACCCTTGGTGTAGTGCGCAATGCACCGATATCCTTCCTGTCGGGGATGCTCTATGGACCCTTGAGTTTTAGTGTGATGTGTTTCTTGGTGATGTGTTTTATGTGTGTG
This sequence comes from Sequoia sempervirens, assembly GCA_007258455.2. NCBI lineage: Eukaryota > Viridiplantae > Streptophyta > Pinopsida > Cupressales > Cupressaceae > Sequoia > Sequoia sempervirens. The sequence goes on from VDFB02271358.1 coordinate 573,481,877, forward strand.
ATTATGTCAAGTGTGTGTGGAATTTGCAATTTTGTTGTCCTTGAGTGATGAATTATGTTTTCTTGAATCTGTGAAGGTGTAAAATTTTACCTTTTTTATTGAAATTGATGTGAATTTTGGTGTTGAATAATGATTAAAGTGGAGTTCTTTGTGTGAAAATTATGAGTTTTAATGAAAATGTAAGGTTTTGTGGATAATTATTCTATGATTTTAGCAGAATCTAGTATCTGGAGGGTAAGATGTAACTTGAATTATTGGTACTAATGTGCAATGCTCTATGGTAGCTTTTGATTTACAGGAAGTGGGCTTCAGAAAGCATAATGACGAAGGTAATGTAATCGTAATATGCAGGTATAGATACTTATAATGTCAAGTAGTAATTCATTTTGATATAGTAGATGAATTAGGTTTATGGTTAGTATCCTTATACGAATATTTCCTAACTAATTAGAAGAAAATTGTTTACGAGTTACTAGAATTGTTTTGAATTTTATGTGTGGTTTGGTGGGAGGGACAGTGTGGTATCACTCGCTTGCGAGTGCCCTACCATGCTGGGATTTCCTCTCACGATGTATTTGTGATATATATGTATTGTGCACAACGTTTGCTTGCATGCAGGATTGCAGGAACTAAGCCTCGATTCCACCTGCATTGTCAGGATAGGACGAGCACCATAAACACCCAATGGGATTGATGTGGAAAATAGGAACTGACAAGAAAGTTTCCCCAACCTAGTTCGTCATCTATCCTTGAGTTTGTCAATTGGTTTGTTTGCAACCCCGTCACCATTTTTTTTTTGGTATCCTTTCCTTATTTTTGGGTTATTTAATTTTCGTTGTTTACTTGATGATGTTTAATCGATGTTTTAATTTATGGTGATGATGTGCTTATGATCATTGATATTGTTGTGTTACCATGTTTATGATTGAGCTCGACTTCTAGGAGTAAGTCAATTTTTAAGGGGGGGGGATGTAATACCCCTCCGTGTCGGTTGTTCTGAACTTTTGTGTGAGTATTTGTGTATGCTTCATTGATTACTGTGTTATTCGATTGTGTGGAAAATATCAAATGTTAGTAGTCATGTTTAAATAATTAATTTAAATCATAAGTGAATCTGCGAGGTTATTTAAAATATAATTAGAAATTAAAACAATAATCCATTAAATTAAATCAAATGATTTAGATCAAATGATCAAATTAAACTAATTTGTTAAAAACACAAATGATATTATTAGATAAATTGATTTAATAATCATAATGAACAAAATAATCTGGAAAAGAAAATAATAAAAAGGAAGGCAATTGGAAAATGGAAAGTGAATAGTTTATTAATTAAATAAATCGTGATAAGATTTGTGGGAAGTGTAAAAGGCAAAAGAAGCTGGAAAGAAACTTCACCTATCAAACAATTGGAAGTCGAAAAGAACTGAACTGTAGAATATGAAAAATAAATAAAGTATATCTAGCTTTTGGGAAGAGGGATACGGAGGATGGAGAAGATCTCGTACAAACAAGAATCTAGTTCGTGAGGAGGCAGGAGGACAGAAGAGGAGAGAAATCCAGAAAGCCATCGATACCATATGGACTAATAGCTGCAAAAGTACCATCTTCTAGTCGAGGTATTTGCTTATGTATTTACTTTGTCTCATATCTAGTCTATACTGTGAATTGGTGTCTCTCGCTCGCTTATTCTGGAGGTCCTCTTTATTTTATGTATGCATGCAGCATTTTCTCTTAGGCCAAACAACCTTCATTCTTTCTTGCCTTAATATTTTGCGTATTTCATTCAAGGTTGAATCTTCAAGTTATATCAGAGGGCATGTTTGCGTATTGTCATTCAAAATTTGGTATTGCAAATGCTTTGTCTATAAAAATTTAATGATCTTTCTAATTTCTTTATCAATCTGTTCTAGCCGTGCACTTGAAATTTATAGGAAGTTTAAAGGTTTAAATAATCTGCTTGATTCCTCTGATAATCTTTCACAGTTGCTGCACTTGAAAATAAATATTGTCAAAGTGCTAACATAATAGAAAGCTTTCCTTTGAATGTGGTGAAGTCTATCTTCCAAACTGGCACGTCTGTGTAACTCGCCACCCAACAGAAATGCATTTTGTTCAAAACAGAAGAAGTTGTTCATTATTTCTCCTCCTCATAAGTCGCGTATTTGCACCTCACCCTTCTCTTTCCCTTCAGCCTTACTGATAACAATTGAGATTTGATAATAATGCAAGAAGATGGCGATATTTCCAAATTCCAATATTCACTTTTTAATATACTTGGCAACCTGTCACAGCCGCAGCACTTGAACAGGGTAGGGTGTATAGATTTAATTAAACTCTCTATTTTTTTTTGTTATCAAAATCCCATGTGTTATCCTCAAGACCGAAAGAAAATGGCTTCTCACGTTTTTGCAACCGTAACCATCTCAAACTTGGAGGAAACTTGGTTCGTGTGTCTTCTCTGATGCCGTCAATGAGCAGATTGTTCAAGTGAAGAAATTGAGGACCAATGAGCAGATTATTTAATTCTCTTGGTCTGCGCAATGTTTCAAGCCTTTGCCAATTACCTCCGTTCAGTCGAAGCTGAGAGAAATTGATGTTTTTGGATGCAGTGTTTAGTGGGCTCCTTCGCATAGTCTAGTAATCTAAATTTATTTAATCTCCCTGATACTGTTGGCAACCTATCACTGCTGGAACAGTTATATTTAGGAGAGTGTTCAAATTTAAATAACCTCCCTGAAACCATTGGCGACCCATCTCAGCTGCAGCGTCTAAATTCCTTTTCTGATATTCTGGCAACCTATCACTGCTTCAGCATTTAGGGTTGAGACATTGTACAGATTTATATAGCCTTCCTGAAACCCTGCCTTCTTCATAGTTGCAAATTTTTGAGTTGCTTGGGTGTAGAAATTAAATAATCTCTCTGATTTTATTGTCAACCTGTCTCAGCTTTTGTGCAAATTAGTGGATCTAATTTAGAAGAATTTTTCATTAAGTAATTTAGAATTACTCTCTCTCGATAAACTGAGGACTCTTCCATAGTTGCTGCATTAACATATATTTTCTAGAATGTTGAGTGCATAATACTCCCTTATAACAGAATTATAGAATTAAGGGAATTATGATTCAATTTAGGAGTTTTGAATTAAATGATTGCGAATTCAAGTAGGTGTTATATATATATATATA
>VDFB02271358.1:573485165-573567779 GCA_007258455.2 Sequoia sempervirens
TTCAACCAACCTTGGGTGTTTACACTAATTGTGAAGTTTCTTTCGTGTTTGTGGAAGTGTGGCATGGCGTGTATGAGTGGATTTAGGTCCTAGCTAAGGTGTGTTGTGGTCCGCCTTCATTCCTTTCCATTGCGAGAATGTTTTGGTGTTGACCTAATTTGAATTTGCACGGTTGAGGTGTATAGCCGATCTTGGAGAATGTTTTCAAGGTTGAAGATGGTATAAATAAGAGTTGAGTTGTTGAGGGATGTAAAGATAGATGTGAATGATGTGAATTGCAGAGTTGTAAGGTGCGAATTTGTGAAGTGTAGTGTGAGATTTCATGTGTTAGATTACTGAATGGAGTGAGAAAAAGGTGTCTACAATTATTTAGTAAGACTGCGAAGGTGTTGGTGATGTTGTGGTGGACTTTTCTGTTGCATTGAGATGGTTTTTTCATTGTAACACTCTTCTCTATCTTCTTTTCTATACTGACAGTGAGCCTTTCTTTCTTTTGGCAGTGAGCTCTTAGACAACGAGCCCTTTGTAATTGGTGTTGATATTACTTTATATTGTGAGCTAATCCTCACCGCGTTTTTCCCATCTTAGGTTTTCCACGTAGATCTAGTGTTTCTTTGTGCATTGTGTTGCTTTGGTTTTGTTTCTATTATTTGCTTTCATGATAAATCATTCTAATAGATTAAGAACTAATTGAATTAATGTGGATTTGAATGTTTGTGAGTGTTTTGAAGTTTTAAGGTACAACTAATTCACCCCCTTCTTAGTTGTCATGTGCATTCAACAATTGGTATTAGAGCAAGGTTCCTTGGAAGAAAGATTAACCGTTTGAGGTAGATCTGGGATGGAGCACAAGAAAAATGTTTCCCTATTTGATGGATTAGATTATGCATTCTAGAAGACAAGGATGGAAGGTTATCTTGTTTCTCTTGGATTTGAAATTAGGAAGTCTATTGAGACTGAATATACTATTCATGTGAATGGTCCGAGTACTACTAATGAGATCAAGGGATATGAAAACATTGGTAAATCAAGGTATGCTCTCTTAAGTGGTCTTGCTAATTCTAAATTAGTGAAAGTTATGAATATGAAAACTGCTAGAGAGATTTGGGTAAAGTTATAAAGCATTTATGAAGGAGATGATAAGGTCAAGCAAGGTAAGATGCAAAATTTGGAGATCATGTTTGAGACTCTACGAATGGCTGAAGATGAAAACATCACAAGCTACTTGCAGAAGGTGGATGAAGTTGTTAATGAAATCAAAGGTCTTGGTGGAGAATTGAAAGAAGTGGTAAAGAAGGTACTCAACTCTTCCTAAATATTATAGTCATAAAATTTTTGCTATTGAGGAATTACACAATTTGAACCAATATACTAGAGATTGATTGTATGGTTCTTTAACTGCTTTTAAAATGAGAGAATTTGGTAAAATTAATGTAAAATTTTAGACTCCTTTTAAGGTTGGAAAATCAGAGAAGAGCTTGGAATTAGATTGAAAGGATATTGATGAAGTGGAAGCTAACTTTGTGAGAAGAATGAAAAGGGTACTTATAGAAAGTACAGAGGTAAGTTGCCTTTCAAATGTTTTAGTTGTGGAAAGATAGGTCATTATGCTTCAAGATGTGCAAACAGAGCTTTGAATGACAAAAATAAGGAGAATAAAGGTAAGATGATTAAGAAAATTTATTATAGTAGATAAGATGCAAGTATATTTGATGATGAATCTAATTATGGGGGTGATGAGGATGGTGAATGCTTGTTCATAGTTTTAAAAGATGAAACTAATTTTGCTAACTCTGAGAGATGTGTGAAGGAAAATGATCCAAAAGCAAGTGCTAATACTGAAGGAACTTTGGTGTCTTCTTTTCATGCTAGACAAGAGAAGACTTGATCATTGATAGTGGATGCTCTAATCATATGATTGATGATAAGAGTAAGTTTGTTAAAATTGAAAAATATGAAGGAGAACTAGTTAGGTTTGGTGATGATATATCTGCTAAGATATGTGGAAAATGTTCAATTAGTTTTGATGGCAAGCATAATACTGATGATGTTCTCTATGTTAGGGATTTAAGGCATAACCTTTTGATCATTGGACAAATCTGTAGCAAAGGATACAATCTTATATTGTAGGATGATGGCTGTGAGATCAGAAAAGGCTCCAGAACTGTGATTGCTACTGGAAGAACAAATGGAAATGCCTATCAGCTCAAGGGTGTTGATGGTTATTGTTTCATGACTTAGATCAATGAGTGTTGGCTATGGCATAGAAGGATGCGTCACATTAGTTTTGACAGCCTAGTGAGAATAAGTTCAGTTCAAGCTGTGAGAGATCTGTCAAAGATCACAAAGCCTATCAATGCTATATGTAAAAAATGTCAAGATGGAAATCTACCAAGAAGTTTCAAAGTAAAAAAACAATCTTCTATGAGACTATTGGAATTGGTGCATGCAGATCTTTGTGGTCCTACTAGAGTAAGAAGTCTTCAAGGTGACATTTATTTCATGCTATTGATTGATGATTATTCTAGAATGACATGGGTTACTTTTATAAAAAAAAATTAGAAGCCCTAGATACGTTTAAAACATTCAAAGTTATGGTTGAGAATGAAATGGATATGAAAATCAAATGTTTGAGGTCTGAAAGAGGTGGAGAGTTCACCTCCAATGAATTCAATATCTTTTGTGAGAATCATGGAATAAAGAGGCATATGTCTGCCTCTAGGACTCCTCACCAGAATGGAGTGGTTGAAAGAAAGAATATGACTATTTAGGAAGCTACAAGGACAATGATGAAATAAGCAAATATATTAGAAGTTTATTGGAGAGAAACAATTCATACTGCTGTTTATATAATTAATAGAGTGCAAGCAAGATAAAATAATGCAAAGAATCCCTATGAACTATGGAATGGAAAGATTCATACTATCAAATACTTTAGAGTGTTTGGAAGCAAATCCTATATCAGAAGAGATGAAGAAAACTTAGGAAAGTTTGATACAAGATTCTATGAAGGATTCTTCTTTAGATATTCTACTAAAAGCAAAGCTTATTGGTGCTACAACAAGAGACTAAGAAAGATTGTTGAGAGTGCAAGTGTCAAGATTGATGAAGACCTATAGAAGAATTCAATGGTAATAGATGGATACGAATCATATGAGTCTTCTTGCAAATAAGAAGAAAAATATAAGGAAAAAAAAGTGAAAATTGAAGAGGAAGAAGCTCTGGAAAAGGTTCCTAAAACTCTTAAGAATGTACAAAAGAATCATTTTGAAGAATTGATCATTGGTGATAAGAGAAAAGGTGTATTGACAAGAAGGAAAGATGCCGAAGAACAGGTAAATCTATGTTTACTTTCTGAAGTTGAACCCAAAACAGTGATTGAAGCATGTAATGATGAATATTGGATCAAGGCTATGGAACAAGAACTAATGCAAATTGAGAAAAATCAAACTTGGGAACTTGTTCTAAGATCAAAAAACAAGAATGTGATGGAACTAAGTGGGTATTCCAGAACAAATTGAATGAGAGTGGAGAAGTGGTAAGAAACAAGGTGAGGCTTGTGTGTAAAGGTTAATCACAAGTAGAAGGAATAGACTTTGAGGAAACATTTGCTTCGATGGCTAGAATGGAAGCTATTATGATATTTTTGGATTTTGCAGCACATAATTATTTTAAAGTATATCAAATGGATGTGAAGTATTCTTTCATGAATGGTGAATTAGAAGAAGTATATGTAGAACAATCGAAAGGATTTTAGTTATTAGATAAACCATATATGGTTTGCATATTGAAGAAGGCATTATATGGGTTGAAGTAAGCTCCTCAATCTTGGTATGAAAGGTTAGATAGGTACTTGTTACAACAAGGATTCAATAAAGGTACCACAGATAACATATCTTTACTTCAAAGTTGAAAAAGATCAAATCTTGATTGTGGTTGTGTATGTTGATGACATAATGTTTAGAGGAAATGAAGCTACGTGTAAGAAATTTACAAAAGAGATGCAAAAATAATTTGAAATGTCAATGTTTGGGGAGATGAATTTCTTTCTTGGGCTACATATCAATTAGACATATAGAGGCATTTTCATTTCAAAATCAAAGTATGTCAAGGAAATGCTGAAGAAGCTTGGAATGGAGGATTCTAAACGGGTATGTACCCCTATGGTTACTGGTTGCAAGCTGAGCAAGAATGATGAATCTCTTAAGTTTGATCATAGCAAGTATAGATCAATGATTGAAGGACTGCTATACCTAACTACTACTAGACTGAATATCATGCATGTAGTTTTTCTTGTGGCTAGATTTCAAGAACATCCTAGAGAGTCACATGTGTTGAGATTAATGGATGTACAACCCCTGAAGCTCCAAAATCTTCAATAAAGGACTTTAGCCATGAAAGATAATCAACCACAAAGAGAAGTGTTGGAACTAAGGAATGCTGATTAAAGATTCTATATTGATAATATGATTGATATGATATGTTACAAATGAACAAGATGCCTGATTATATAGGAAAGAAGTAAACCCTAATATGCATGATATGTTGCCAAGTGTTATAATCTAACATGTGACAACATGTGAACCCTATGTAGATGATCATTAAATGATGAGATAAGTTCTAGAAGGAATCTTATCCCACAAACTAGGAAGGGAATATTATCCCATTTATAAATGATGCAACCTAGGACTAAATGATTTATGACCTAAGTTAACTTATGTTAGTGTAATAATTAATTAATTAATTAATTACACCAACACCCCCCATAAGTTCAACTTAGGGAGGAAAATGCAATGATTATGCAAGATGATGATGGGTCCTGGCTATGAGGCCATGTTAGGTACCCATGTACATGAAGATGCATAAAATCTCCCACAACCGGAGAAAAGGGGAAAACCTAGTGGGAACAAAACCCCTCTCCAAAAAGGAGATAAAAAGAAGAAAGATGGAAGAGTGATGTTTGGAGGACTCAACATTATCCCCCCAAGGACTACAACCATCACATATATACAAAAAAAGATGTGGACTAGATATCCCCCCCATAAAGGAGAGTAGTCCCCTCTAGAATGTCCTCAAGACTAGTGTGAAACTGAGCAACCAAGTCAGATAGACCTGAAGAGAACCCATCCATGTATCACAAGTCTGAAGAAGTGAATGTATCCATCCCTACTGAAGCAAATCTCAACCGAGAGGTGGCTAAGGAAGAAGATGGTGCCATGCAAAGAGCAAAGTCAATCCAGCCTCCACAACCCTGGTGAGGAGGAGGGGATGATGTGCTTCCTACCCTTGAATTTGGAGAGTTAGGAACAAGAGGATCTCGATCCCAAAATTTTGTGAACTTGTAGACCTTGGAATGATGATCTGCTTGACCATAGGCAACAAGGACATCAAACCTATCCCCGATGATAGCAAGTTCTGAAGTGAACTCAATTTTCAATCCCTCCTGAGCAAGTTGATAAATAGACAACAAATTATGAGCAATATGAGGAATGTAGACAACATCGTCCAACCTCCTTCCATCAAGATCAACAACACAAAGACCAACAACATAGACAATATATGCATTTGTTGTGAACATTCGATCAAAGTCGGCAGGCCTCAGAGTATCCCACAAAATATGATGTTGAGAAGAAGTGACATGCCGGGAAGCACCAGAGTCAAGTACCCATCCTTCTCTATTATCAACCAAGGTAGTTATTAAAGCATTTCCCTGTCCAAGATTGTCAGCAGTAACAATGCCAACAATACCTGAAGATGACTCTTCATGAGAGGGGGAGTGAGGAGATTTGACTGTAGTAGGTGGGAGAGTGATATTGTGATCTCTAAGTATTTGCCAAAGCTCATGTATCTCTCTCTTGAAACAGTTATCCTCAATGTGACCAAGCCCATTGCAGAAGTTACACTTGGGCCTCTCCCTCTTTGGCTTGTCTTCCTTAGGTTGAAAAGATGATTCAGAAGAAGCTCCTGTCTTTGATTTTCCCTTATGCTTACCCTTTCCTTTTGATGGTCCTACCACCAATGCATGTGACTTTGTGGATGAATCAGCCTGATTGAGCTTGGATTGCTCTCTAGTTAGCCTTTCACAAAATGTCTCAAATGATGGCATAACAAAGCTATCACCAAGACCATCCATGGTGGAATAGAAAGAAGTAGCAAAATAGGAAAAGGAACCTCTCAACTTAGATAAAATCATAAATATGCACTCTTTGTCAGACTTATCTTTTCCACAACCTGAAAGTTGAGTACGTAAAGACTTAAACCTTACCAGGTAGTCTTCAATGGAAGGAAATTGATCAACAACAAGTGAGGCAAGTTCAACCTCCAATTGTAAAGCTTGAACATCACTAACATAACCAAAAATATCCTTGAGCTTGTCCCAAACCTCCTTGGGAGTTTGGCACCCCTCAATATGGAAGAATAAAGAGGTAGATACATGTAAAGCAATGAGCCCCATTGCCTCTTCACACTTGGTCTGATGCTGGAATTTCTCATATTCTCTGGTGAGATGAGGTTGAGTCTCATTCAAGGTGGACCAAAGTCCCTTAGACCAAAGAAGTCTCTGCATACTGACCTTCCATATGTGATAGTTGTGAGGAGTAAGAATCTCAAATCTTGTTTTGGCCATTGGAGAAGAACAACAATCCAAGACATATTTATGACAAAAAAATATGAGTGAAAATATTTGATGAACTACCAACTGAAATGAAGCTTCTGAAACAAATTGAAAAGCTAGAAGGCACCTCTAAACCCAAAATTAGGGTTTCCAATTCAACTGAGAATAAAATATGATAGGATCAGAATCTGGAAAAATAAAGCACACAACTAGAAAGTAGATAGAAATACCTTTCCAACGATATATCGTTTGCAAATTTTTGATATGGTATGCAGAAGTTATGCCTCCTTGAAGAATTTATGCCTGATTGGAGATGCTCTGGCTAACAAGGTGCAAAAGATAAGCACTTGGGGGTTGAAAAATTTGGGGCCCTTGGTCGCTGATATGACCTCGGGCGGCGCTCATAGTTTAAAAAAAATGCACCACCTCGCGGGCTGTGTTGGAGTGGCGGAATTGGGCGGCACTGTTGGCGGAGGTTGCACCGCTTCGGAGATCAGCGAAGCCCCTAGTTACTGATGGAACCATGGCGGGGGCTTGGTTGTCGAGCGGTGCGGGAGACTTCAATGGCAGACGACGCAATGGGCGGTGGCCGGAGAACGGTAGCCGATGGTGTACAGTGATCACCGGGAAGTCAACGACCGGTAAGGTGGATGGTGTCGACGACAGGTGACGCAGAAGTGACGCAGGGTGGTCGAAGTTCGCAGACCGACGACAGGTCTTTTAATTTTTAAATATTGCAAGCTTTTTGCAATTCAAAAATTAAAAAAAGAAATTCCGATATGTGAATGCCGACGGAGTAATAGACTATAGCTTGCGAAAAAATTATTTCTGCCGACAATACAATAAAATACCAGGTCACCCTGCCGGATTAAATTTTTAAAGAAACTATAGAAAAATTTTGCCCAAAAATAGCCAATTTTTTGCCTTGATGGAGGACTGAGAGGGAATATTTTTTTCTGCAAACTTGTACGGATTTGTACAAAAAATGAAAACCCTAGATTATACCTCAAAGGCTCTCAGTTGAATCTACTCCGATTTTGGCAAATGAACAGGCGATCTATAGGTTTTGAGGCCTTTTGGTTGCAATGGAGAGGTCAGAGAGGGCCTGATCTACACCAGAAATCAGCTTGGCTCCTGGGTAGAACCAACTAGCCTACAAAATAAAACTCCAAGCCCGTAAGAATCTTGCACTCCAACTTCCTGGATCAAGGGTTGATGTTTCAATGGACTAGCTCTAATACCATGCTGAGATTAATGGATGTACAGCCCCTGAAGCTCTAGAATCTTCAATGAAGGACTTTAGCCATGAAAGATAATCAACCACAAAGAGAAGTGTTACAACTAAGGAATGCTGATTAAAGATTCTATATTGATAATATGATTGATATGATATGTTACAAATGAACAAGATGCCTGATTATATAGGCAAGAAGTAAACCCTAATATGCATGAGATGTTGCCAAGTGTTATAATCTAACAACATGTGACAACATGTGAACCCTATGTAGATGATCATTAAATGATGAGATAAGTTCTAGAAGGAATCTTATCCCACAAACTAGGAAGGGAATATTATCCCATTTATTAAATGATGCAACCTAGGACTAAATGATTTATGACCTAAGTTAACTTATGTTAGTGTAATAATTAATTAATTAATTAATTACACCAACATGTTGCAATAGTAAAGAGGATATTTAGATATTTGAAAGGAACTCCAGATCATTGCTTGTGGTATCCAAAGGATACTGACTTTACTTTTAGTGCTTACATAGATGCAGATTGGGCTGGTTGTGTAGATGACATGAAAAGTACAAGTGGAAGCACATTTCTTCTTGGATGCAAATTGGTGTCATGGCTAAGCAAGAAACAAGATTCAATGTCTTTATCTACTACAAAGGTAGAATATATTGAAGTAACATCTTTCTGCACACAAGTGTTGTGGATGAGGCAAACATTCAAGGATACCCGAGTAGTTTATGATGAACCAATTTCTATCTTCTTTGATAATATAAGTACTATCAATATATCAAAAAATGTGGTAATGCATTCAAGGACAAAGCATACCTCAATCCGATATCACTTTTTGAGAGAAAAGGTTGTAGAGAATGAAGTGAAGCTTGAATATGTGCCTACAAAGGATCATATTTACTAAGAATCTTCCTAAGGAACTTTTGAGTATCTCTGGGAGGATTTTGAACTAGATGCATAAGGAAATGCATCAGTCTAGTGGATCTAGAGATTCATTATTTGGTTTGGATTGATGTTGTTGGCTACCTCTTAGGGGGAGTTGGTAGTGACATTATTGGTTGTTCTAGTAAAGATGAGTGAGAGTTGTCATTATGTAGTGGTTGTTGATTGATACAGTTTGGTGTGTGCTCCTAAGGGGGAGTATGCAGAGTAGTAAAGGAAAGGTAGTTGTAGAGCAGTAGTGAATAGTATGATTAATGTCAAAATGGGAGAATGAGATGCAAATATTTTTCCCTTTACCATTAATGTCAAAGGGGGAGAGTCATGTGAAAAAGACAAGATACAAAGGGGGAGAGAACAATATGAAAAAAGTGTTAGTTATCAAAGGGAGAGAGTAATGAGCTAGTTGTGTAAGAGGGAGAAAGTAAAAGAAAAGAAAAGAGATAATGAGTTTGTATGAAGCAAAGTATTGATGATCAGAGTTGCTGTGTTTGTTGATATTTTCTCACATCATGTGTTGCCATCAATGACAAAGGGGAAGATTCTTGCAAGTATGTGCAATTGGTGTTGTCATTGATGTCAAAAATATTTGGTGTTGTCATTGGTGTTAAGATTGTTGCAAGAGTGTGAGCAATTGGTATTGAGTTGATGATGCTTTGATTAGTTTCATTATGTTGTCATTAGTAAGCTAGTAGTGTTTACTTCTAGTGTCACTTTGATAAGCTTCTAGCTATGGATGTATGGTTGAGTTGATATTGGCTTGGTGGTGATGAGGAAGTACTGAAGATGCATCTCTAGTGCTTGGTTTCCATGTGCTTTTGAGAAAATTTGAATAAAAAGAGGAAACAGTGTGTTGCAGTGGTGTTCTGTGTTGTAGAGTAGCATTTTGGTTTGGCTCCGCATTTCTTCTATGTTGAAGATATGCTTGTGTGGTTTGGATATGTTGATAAGAGGTGTTCAAAGGTGTTGCATCCATAATTTGGTGTGCTAGATTGTTGTGCAAAGGAATTTGTTTTACCAATGTGTGAACTATGTATTGTAGAGGTTTCTAGGAGAAATGTCTTTGCTCCACATTTCTCCATAGAGTGGTTTCAGGTCTTGCAGATCTGGAAGGGTGTTGATAGTGTTTGTATCTTTATTCAATTGATGTTTTTTGAGGTTTGGTGCTTCAAAAGTTGGTTTCTTGAGTTGCAGTGTATGGCCTGAAATTATTTGAGTGTATTGGGTGTGTACATTCTTTAGGTGAAAGTTGTTGCAAAGGAATTTGTTGGTTTTCAAGATGTTTGTGGAATATTCCAAACTGTGTTCAGGTGACATTTTTTTCCATGATTTGTCTTGGATTTGAGGAAGCATGTACTTAATTGTTTAATGGTGTTTATATACGTTCGATCGACCTCGGGTGTTTACACTAATTGTGAAGTTTCTTTCATTTTTGTAGAAGTTTGGCATGACTTGTATGAGTGGATTTAGGTCCTAGATAAGGTGTGTTGTGGTCTGCCTTCATTCCTTTTCACTGTGGGAATGTTTTGGTGCTAACCTAATTTGAATTTGAATGGTTCAGGTGCATAGCCAACCTTGGAGAATGTTTTCAAGGTTGAAGATGGTATAAATAACGGTTGAGTTGTTGAGGGCTATTAAGATATATGTGAATGATGTGAGAGATGCAAATTTTAGAGTTGTAAGGTGCAAATTTGTGAAGTGCAGTGTGAGATTTCATGTGTTAGATTACTAAATGAAGTGAGCAGAAGGTGTCTATAATTCTTTAGTAAGACTGCGAAGGTGTTGGTGATGCTGTGGTGAATTTTTTTGTTACATTGAGATGGTTTTCTCATTGTACCACTCTTCTCTATCTTCTTTTCTATTCTATAGGTGAGCCTTTAGTAGTGAGTCTTTCTTTCTTTTGGGTAGTGAACCCTTCGATAGTGAACCCTTTGTAATCAGTGTTGATATTAATTTATATTGTGAGCTAATCCTCATTGGAGTTTTTCCATTCTTGGGTTTTCCAAGTACATCTCGTGTTTCTTTTTGCATTGTGTTGCTTTGGTTATGTTTCTCTTATCTACTTTCATGATAAATCATTCTAATAGATTAAGAGCTAATTTAATTAATGTGGATTTGAATGTTTTTGAGGGTTTTGAAGTTTTAAGGTAAAACTGATTCATCCCCCTCTGTTGAATGCACAAAATAATTGAGAGGGGGGGTGAATTAGTTGTATCTTAAAACTTCAAAACCCTCATGAACATTCAAATCCATATTAATTTAGTTAACACTTAATATGCTAGAATGATTTATATGAAATAAATAACAAAAATTGAAACACATCAAAACAATGCATATATGAATACCAGATTTACATGGAAAACCCAAAATGGGGAAAACCACAGTGAGGATTAACTCACAATATGAAGTAATATCAACATTGAATACAATAGAGCTCACTGCCCAAAGAAAGAAATGATAATTTGCAGAATAGAAAAGAAGATAAAGAAGAATGTTACAATGAGAAATCCATCTCAAAACAACAAAAAAATCCACCACAACATCACCAACACCTTCACAGTATTTTTGAAGAATTGTAGAAACCTTTTGCTCACTGTATTTAGTAATCTAATACATGAAAGGTAACATTGAACTTCTCTAATTTATACCCTACAAATTTGCAATTCACATCACTCGCATCATACTTATCTATCTTTTTATCCTTCAACAACTCAACACTTATTTAGATCATCTTCAACCTTTAAAAAATTCTCCAAGAATGGTTATGCACCTCAATTCTGCAAATTCAAAGTAGTTTGGCACTAAAAATTTCTCATGATGGAAAGGAATGAAGGTGGACTACAACACACCTTAGCTAGGACCTAAATCCACTCATACACACCATGCCACACTTCCACAAACATCAAAGCAACTTCACAAGTAGTGTAAACACCCAAGGTCGACTGAACCTGTGTTAACACCATTAACACTTAAGCACACACTTCCTTAAATCCAAAGATGACTCGTAAATGCCACATAACACTTGAACATGATCTATAAAATTCCACAAACACCCTAAAATTCAACAAGTTCCTTCACAATAAATTTCTCTTGAAGAATGTACACCCCTAGTACATTCATACAACTTTGCCATACACTATAACTCAAGAGGCTGACTTCCAAAGAACCAAACCATGAAAAAATTTATCTAAAGAAAGATACACAATATCAAAGCCCTTCCAGATCCGCAAGACCTAAAACCACTCTGCGGAGAAATGCGGAGCAAGAACATTTCTCCCAAACACTTTTACAATACAGAGTTCACACATTGGTGAACACAACTTCCTCTACACAACAATCCAACACACGAAATTCTAAATGCAACACCTCTAAAAACTTTTGATCAACATATTCAAACCAAACAAGCAAATATTCAACACAAAATAACTACAGAGAAAAAACAGAACACTACTCTTCAACCCAGAGCACACTGCAACACACTATTTCCTTTTTTTGTTCAATTTTCTCAAAATCACTTGGAAATCTAGTAGTAGAAACATATCATCAACATTTTTAGTATTTCCTCATCACCACCAAGCCAATTGCAACATAAAAATTCAACAATATATCCATAAACATAAGCTTATTAGAGCAACATTAGATGTTGACACTAGTTGCTTACTAATGACAACATAATGCGACCAATCAAAGCATGATTAGAGACAACACCAAATCAATACCAATTGCACATCCTTGAAAAAAAATCCTTCTCCTATAGTTGACACCAATGGCAACACAAACTTGTTGACATGTCAATGACAACACCAATTTTCTCATACTTGCAACGATCTCCCCCTTTGTCATTGATGGCAACACACGATGTGAAAAACTATCAACAACAAACACAACTATGCTCTACACCTTTTTCCTTTTCTCTTTTCTCCCCTTTGCACAACTAATTCATTACACTCTCTTTAGCAACTTATCCTTTTTCATGTCTCATTCTTCCCTTTTGACATAAATGGTAAAGGATAAAATATTTTCATCATCCATTCTCCCTTTGACATTAACCATACTGTTCACCACTGCTCTGCAACTTCTTTTCCTTTATTTCTTTGCATACTCCCCCTTAGGAGCACACACCAAATTGTATTAATCAGCAACGATTGCATAATGACAACACTCACTCATCTTGACTACAACAACCAAAAATGCCACTACGTACTCTCCATGAGAGGTAGCCAACAACATCAGTATAGATAAAATAATGAATCTTGAGACCCACTAGACTGATGCATCTCCTTATGCATCTAGTTCAAAGGAGGGGAAATAACCCCCAACTTCTCCCAGAGATACTCAAAAGTATCCTTAGGAAGAGCCTTAGTAAATATGTCAGCAACCTGATCCTTTGTAGGCACATATTCAAGCTTCACTTCATTCTCTACAAACTTTTCTCTCAAAAAAGTAATACTAGATTGAGATATTTTTTTTCCTTGAATGCATTATCAGACTATTTGAAATATTGATAGCATTTGTATTGTCACAAAAGATAGAAATTGGTTCATCATAGACTACTTTGAGATCCTTTAATTTTTGCCTCATCCTTCAAACTTGTGTGCAACAAGATGCTGCAACAATATATTCTACCTCTATAGTAGATAAAGACGTTGAATCTTTTTTTTTACTTAACCATGACACCAATTTAAATCCAAGAAAGAATGCACCACCGCTTGTACTTTTCCTATCATCTACACAATCAACCCAATCTGCATCTGTGTAAGAACTCAAGGTAAAATTGGTATCCCTTGGATATCACAAGCCATGATTTGGAGTTCCCTTCAAGTATTTAAATATCCTCTTCACTGCTACAACATGCAACTCTAGGATTTTCTTGAAATATAGCTACAAGACAAACTACATGCATGAGAAAACCATCAAGCTATCGAGGAGACATACCTCTCTATCATGCCAATACACCCTTGTCATGATGATAAACCTTATTGTTGTATGGTCCCCATGCCATCATGCCACCACATGTCATGTTTCACTTGTCATTTTCTACCACGTGCCATCCTATCATTCAATATTTTTCCATACCTTTGACACACATCATCTTCATCACTGGGTCTCACTGCCACATCCACCTTACTAGGTCCCTTAGTCGGTATCCAACTGCTATCGCCCTATCGTTGGGACAAGTTCCATAGTCTTGATGATACCTTATTGCCTTGCTGATAGATAGATCATTGGGTTGTCGGGGACACACCCTTCAAGGTCCTATTGATGACCTTCAGTCACACTGATGAAGACACTCGATGATGTCATCTGTCCACCTCATCACTATGTCACTGCTTTGTAATCCACAACAAGGATGTGGATTACCATTTTCCCAATCTTGTAACGCCATGCATCTGCATCATCATTCCACATGACTATATCATCACCTTCCATGTCAGCATCTTCGGATCCCATATGCCATCGCTCAATCATTGGGACACCTTTGCTAGTCCCACCGAAACAAGCCTGTCACTCTGATGAGTATTCCATCGCTAAGTCGCCAGAAATCTAAGCTTAAGAACCTCTTTGTTGAAGGTTGTGAACTTTTTGAAAATCCGCAACATGGCGACAAATAGATATTGGGTTGTCGGAGAGACACCTCCCTTTCTCTCACCGATACAACTTAAGAACACCACCAACCTAGATGATTGGGCTGATCACCTCTATGGGATGAATGACTTAAGTTATCACTTAAGTAACCTACAACCTACTATTGAAAATCAACGTGAAAATATAATATCTATTCATGAGTTCATGATTGAAAATGACCTAGGGTTTAATTGATAAACCCTAAAGAACCTGAGAACAAAAATAATACATCTATGGGAATGTCCTTTACTCTCTTGACCTTCCAAAGCACATCACTGAAATGCTCACGAAAAACCCATATCAAATCTGCTACCCGATTCACCATCAGATCCACTGCTCTCTCCTCCATCTTCTATCATCTTGCCAAAAAACTCCTTTGCTTGATTTGCATTTGACATCAATGATAACTATATGCCAACAATCTCCCCCTTTGGCATTGATGGAAACACTCTAATTGTCCATCTAGGTAGAACTAAAGCTCTGCACCAATTCTATTATTCACACTGTAACACGACAACTCTCCCTATGACATACATCTCATCTCTTGTCAACAAGATTTTTTTGTACAACACATTTCTCCCCCTTTGAAATTAATGGCAAAGGGTACACTCCCCCTGAGGAAATGCACCAAATTTGAAAAACTCTGCAACCATCAAGTCGTTAGAAATTGTAAAAATAAGAGTTGACATGACTTGATTACACTACGCGTAACCAGGGTTAAATAATTGATCAATGAAGCTCCCCTTGGATAAATGTACTATTACTAATGTTTAGTGATATGAGCTAGGAGGAACTACTCCCAGCTTCTGCCTCAAATATTTAAACTACTTTGTAGGAAGAGGCTTTGTAAATATGTCAGCCACTTGTTCCTTGGTAGGAACATACTCCATGTTGACTTCCTTATCTGTATCCTTTTCTCTGATGAAGTGATACTTGATTGATATATGCTTTGTTATGGAGTGCATCCCTAGATTCTTTAAGATATTAATGGCACTTGAGTTGTCACAAAGAATCAAAATGGGCTCATTTTTCTCTATCTTGATGTCATTTAATGTCTACTTCATCCAAAGGACTTGAGTGCAACACATAACTGCTGCAACATACTCTACTTCTGCTATAGAAAGAGTGACAAAATCTTGCTTTTTACTCATCTAGGAAACTAATCTGTTGCCCAAAAAGAAGGCTCCTCCACTAGTACTCTTTTTGTCATCCACACTTCCTACCCAATATGCATCTGTGTATGCTGTTAAAGTGAAATCCTTGCATTTTGGATACCATAAACCATAGTCAACAATACTTTTGATGTATCTAAAGATTCTCTTTACTGCGTTGACATGTGATTCTTTTGGTTCTACTTGAAACCTAGCTACCATACAAACTACTTGCATTATATCAGGCCTAGATGCAGTTAAATATAGTAGACTTCCAATCATCGATCTATACAAAGTCTGATTTGCATCAGGTGACTCATTTGCTTTACTCAACTTGCAGCCAATAACCATGGGAGTACTAACTGGTTTACAATCCTCCTTGCCAAACATTTTAAGCATTTATTTTGCATACTTGGTTTGTGATATAAAAATACCTTTATCAGTTTGTGTAATTTTCAAACCAAGAAAAAATATGAGTTCTCCTAACATGGACATTTCAAATTGATATTGCATGTTTGTAGCAAATATTTTGCACATTACATCATTGCTTCCACCAAATATAATATCATCTACATAAATGACAACAATGATCATTTGCTTACCTTTGGATTTGAGATAGAAATTTCTATCATCACAACCTTTCCTGAATGCTTTTTGTTGTAGATATTGATCCAATCTTGAATACCAAGCCCTTGGTGCTTGCTTCAAACCATACAATGTTTTTCTCAATTTGGAGACATAATCATCATTCTCTAACAGCTGAAAACCTTCCGACTACTCAATATATACTTCCTCTTCAAGGTTTCCATTTAAAAATGTATAGTTGACATCCATTTATATACTTTAAAACCTTTATACATAAAAAATGCAAGAAACATCCTAATAGCTTCTAGCCTTGCAACTAGAGCAAAAGTTTCTTCAAAATCAATACCTTCTACTTGGGCATATCCTTTGCATACTATCCTTGCTTTTTTTTGACCACAACTCCATCTTCATTCAACTTATTTCTGAATACCCTTTTTGTGCCTATTACATTCTTGCTTGATGGTATTGGAACCAATTCCCATGTTCTATTCTTTTCAATATGATTGAGTTCCTCTTCCATTACTTTCAACCATCTTTCATCTTTACTGGCTTCATCAAAGATTTTTGGTTCAATATGAGATAAGAGGGAAAATTTTACTTATTCCTTTTCCTTTGCAAGTCTCCTTCTATTCTGCACTCCTACATTCTTGTCACTAATTATTTGATCTGCAGGATGATATTTTTTCACATATTTTGTAGGAGCACGTTCAACCTCTTGGTCATTTTCTTGTTTTTTTGTTTGACCTATGTCCTCATCATCTAATTCTCTTTCAAAATTATTTCTGGTAGGCTCCCCTTGATTTTCACTTTCATCCACCCTTACATGTACACTCTCTACAATTCTCTGCAATCTCTTATTATAACACTTATAAGCTTTGCTTTGGCTGGAATATCCCAAGAATATCCCTTTATCCCATCTTGACTCAAAACTTCCTAAATTTTCATCTTCTCTCTTAATATAGCACTTACTGCCAAATACTTTGAAATGCTTGACTGATGCAGGCCTACCAAACCATAATTCATATGGCGTTTTGCCACTGTTAAATCTTATAAGTGCTATGTTCTAAATGTATACATTAGTTTGTACTGCTTCTCTCCAAAATGTATCTACCAAGCTTTCCTCATTTAACATGGCTTTGGCCATCTCCTTCACAATTCTGTTTCTTATCTCTACCACACCATTTTGTTGTGGTGTTCTTGGAGCTGAATACTGGTGTTTGATTCCATGATCTTCACAATATTCCATGAATTCAATTGACATAAATTCTCCACCTTTGTCTAACCTAAGACATTTGATTCTTCTCCCAGTCTCATTTTCTACCAGCTTCTTATAACCTTTAAATGCTTCAAATGCCTCATCCTTCTCCTTCAAAAATGTGACATGCCATTTTGGTATAATCATCAATCAACAACATGAAATATCTTTCTCCTTGAAACACCCTTGTCCCCATTGGACCACATAGATCAATATGAATTATCTCCAGGGGTTTTGTAGTAGAATAATCTTTTGTGGGAAATTTGAACTTTGTTTGCTTTCCTTACCGACATCCTTTGCAGATTATATTTTTTAGGCTTTACAATCTTAGGCATATTTCTTACTAGACCTTTTGAACTAATCTTTACCAAATTGTCAAAGTTTACATGTAACAGTCTCTTATGCCACAACTAACTCTCATCTGCTTGGATAATTAGACATGTTTGGCCTTCCACTTCACATAGATTATAGAGATTACTATCAATCCTTATCCCTTGAGCAATTGTTTTACCATTCATTCTTATCTTGCAACCTTTAGAATCAAATACAAATTTGTATCCATTATCACACATCTGGCTGACACTAAGAAGGTTATGTTTTAGACCTTCAACATAAAGCACATCTTTAGCTTTGTTCTTCCCATCAATGCTCAGAATTCCTTTACCAAAAATTTTAACAATAGTATTATCACCTAGGATTATTGAACCTCCTTTTCTCATTTCAAGCTTAATGAATTTATTTTTATCTCTATTCATGTGCTTTTAGCAACCATTGCCAATTATCCATAGATCTTGTTCCTTTGCATGCAAGGATGTTTGGGAAATCATAGACTGTGTAGAATTTTACTTTTTCTCCTTCCATACCTTCTTAGGTTTATTTTCAGTCTTTTCTTCCTTTTTCTCAAGGACCTCAGTTTTCTCTTCATCTCTGGGAGGTGTGTTTTTCTTCTTCTCAGAATGAGTAACTGGTCTTACAAAATTTTCTCTACAATTTCTAGCTATATGACTAAAATTATTGCAATTGAAACACACTATATTCATATTAGCTAAAGGAGCAAATGGATTTTTTCTTATGAAATTAGTATTTCTCCTTGGAATGGCTTTACACACTCTAGCCCTATGACCAAAATTGTTACGAGTATAACAATACACATTAAAGTATGATGAGTACTTGTTCATGGAGTTTCCTTCTGCTGGATAAAGAGATCTTCTTTGTCTAGGTCTCATTGGATAGTGTACTCTTGTGAAACCATCATTGTCTGTTCTCATAGTATTTTGCTTCTTTTGTTGATCAAGAATTGGCCTATTAACCTTTTTGTCTTTAATTGGTTTGTTTTCTTTAGTAGATTTCTCAGTTGTAGTTGACTTCTTTTCATCTTTAGAAGCTTCTCCTTTGTCATATTTTTCACCATTTGGGACTTATTTTTCTTTTTCTCTAAACCTTTCATAGAGCTTTACAGAAGCAACGAAAAATGAACACTTTCCTTTTTCAAGTCCTAGACCTGATTTCTCCTTGTTGGCTAGCTTTTGCGTACTTAACAATTCATCAAGAATATTAGTACCACTTTTTAATTTTAGGCCCTTATTGATCTGCTCATTGGTCTTCTCCAATTCTTTTCTTAAAGCAACTATTTTTGCTTCAAGTTTCATGCACCTATCCATCTCAGATTGTAGTTTAGATTTCATTACGTTCTCAACTCTTTTGAGCTCTTCTACCTACACTTTCAGATCAACTATCACCTTATTAGATTCCTCAAGTTCTTGAGTTACTCTGTCAGTCTCCTTTTTAGCATTCTTTTTCAGTTTCTTGTTTTCCTTTTTAAGATCATCATATTTATCTCTTAACTCATCAAGGTCTTCAAGAGCATTGATTAATTCTCCTTCAAGATCAACTGCCTCCACTTCTTCATCAAGTGAATCTTCAATTTGTGCATCTTCTTGATCCTTAGTTTCTTTAGCCATGAATAGAAAACCTCTTCTATGTTCTCTCATTACAAGTGCATGATCTTGATCCTCTTCTGAACTATCACTAGCATCCGATTCTTCACATTCTTAATTGATGTATAGAATCTTCTTCTTCTTTCCAAAGTTCTTTCATTTAGGGTAGAACTCTTTCTTCTTTCTACTATCAACTTCTTTCTTGGAACTGTCTTCTTTACCATATGGAAACTTTGAAGCAAAATGACCTATTCTGCCACAGTTAAAACACTTGAAAGGGAGCTTACATTTATACTTTCCAGATCCTCTCCTTAGCCTTCTTATGAATTTTTCTTCTTCCTCGTCAGTTTCTTCATGATAAGATGCAATAATAGGAGCTTTCTCTTTCTTATCAGCTTCATCTTTTTCTTTCTTGACAACCTTAAATGCAACTTCTCTCCTAGATGATTCAACACTTGGAATTCTCATCTCGTATGTAGTAATTATGCCATGCACCTCATCAAGAGTAAGTTTATCAATTTCTCTTCCTTCTTCGATAACAAAAATATTGGCATCATATTTATTTGTCATAGACCTGAGAACTTTCAGTACATCTTTTTCTTTCATATCTACACCATATCCTTTTATGGTATTTACCACATCATCAACTCTCTTTGAAGATAGTCTACAATCTTCTCTTCTTTGGTCATCGTCAAGCCTTCAAACTTAGCTCTCAACACTTTTAACTTTGCTAAATTCACTTTAGTGTCACCTTCATAAATCTTCTTCAGTTTTTCCTAGACATCATAAGTAGTTTTACAATGCATAACTTTGCTATGCACAAAATCAAACAAATTGTTCATAATAATAAACCAAGATTTCTTATTGTCCTCATGAATCTTCTTTGCTGCAGGATCAGTAGGAATAGTAGAAAGAATAGTATATTGGGTCTCAACACATGCCCAGACTTCAAGTCCAAGAGAAACTAAGTATCCTTCCACTAACGAGCTCCATTTAGCATAGTTTGATCCATGAAACCTAGGTGGCTTGTTTGAACCTTCCTAAAAAGCCATTGAGTTCATGCTACCAAGATCTACTTGAGATGATTAAAATTCTCCTAGGGATCTTGGCTCTGATACCAATTGTTAGGACACAATGATCTACTGAGATGGGGGTGAATCAATAGATATTAAAACTTTTAATTCTTAAAACCTTTTGCAGAATCAACCTTAAACTCAAATGTGCAGATTGAAATACTAATAGATATAATAACCACAAGAACAAGAGAGATCAACACATAAAAAAATATGTACGTGGAATACCCAAGATGGGGAAAACCACGGTGAGAAATGCTGCTAGGATCTACTATTCTAATCCAACCTCACAAGCATCAAAGTTCAGTTACAATGTTTAGGGCTGCGACCCAAGGAAGCAACAACTCCCTTTTTAGAGGCTACAACTTCAAGGATGCTACTACACCCTATTTTGAGCTACAACTCAGTGAAAATGGAGGCTACAACCTCTTACAAAGTTCTGCAATAGACTATGCACAAAATGGTTCTACACAACCTACAATGCATCAATTTAGTACATAAGCTCTCTCTTTCTTTGTTCTCCCTTACTCCATTGTAACCAACTTCATGAATTTTCATATTTTTTGCTTTCTATTATAGTCCACCTTCCTCACATTTAGACACCCTCATTCCTTCTACATCTCTCAATGATTCCCTTCATTTAGTTCATACACATTGGAATCACTCTTAGGGTTTTTCCACTTGCAACCTAGTTCCGTAAGTGTCAGAGCATTGAGCCACACATATGCTGTCCATCTCATCAGATATCACCATTCCCTACATTGATCCATACAACATTAAATTATATTTCAGAGAATTTTCCTTTGTTC
Organism: Sequoia sempervirens; assembly: GCA_007258455.2. Taxonomy (NCBI): domain Eukaryota; kingdom Viridiplantae; phylum Streptophyta; class Pinopsida; order Cupressales; family Cupressaceae; genus Sequoia; species Sequoia sempervirens. The sequence continues at coordinate 573,506,404 of VDFB02271358.1, forward strand.
TCTCTATCGAATCTTAAAAATATGATTGTGCATTTAATGCTCTCTTCTGATCCTTCAATCTGATTTTGATCTTAATCACTTTCATGATCTGTTTTGCTGTCTACAAGATCAAATCTTCATATTTTGGTTGTTGAGGTAGTTGGACAAATTAATTCTTTTTCCTGTGTCAGTTTCTAGACCACACCCTTATTTACACTTGTCATAGCCATCTCATATCTCTGCATTTGAACTCTGGCCGTCGATCAACTCCTTCACGCCTTGATCCTATGATCAACATTCACTACTATGTCTTTAAACCCTGACCATTGGATAAGAGGATGCTTAAAACACCTTCATCGATCTATCATATCACTTTGTTGTTGGGAATCCATCCCCTATCCAACTGATGTATCAATATCATGTCAATGTGCTTATTGGTTTGTCGGGGGAACATCCATCACAGTCCTACCAATGTGCCTATGTCACATGGATATGCTTGCAGTGTCATCTGATCAGGCCTATAGCCTATATGTCATCCATGTCATCCCCACATCATTCACAACACTGATGCGAAATAGCATATCGAGTAATCATCAACCGCTACTTATACTTTTCAGTCACACTCCACTGTCACCATCATCCTATGGGGTCCCACTAGCATTTTTCCTTATCACACAATCATTGGAACATGCTTTAAGGTTTCGACGATACACCCATTATACACTGATGAGAAACCATCAAGCTATCGGGGAGACATACGTCTCTATCATGCCAATATGCCCTTGTCATGCTGATAAACCTTACTATTGTATGGTCCCCACGCCATCATGTCACCACATGTCATGTTTCACTTGTGGTTTTCTACCACGTGCCATCCTGTCATTCGATCTTTGTCCATACCTTCAATGCACATCATCTTCACCACTAGGTCTCACTGCCACATCCACCTTACTGGGTCCCTCAGTCGGTGTCCAACTCCTGTCGCCCTATCGTTGGGACAAGCTCCATAGTCTTAATGATACCTTATTGCCTCACCGATATATAGATCATCAGGTTGTTAGGGAGACACCCTTCAAGGTCCCACTGATGACCTTCAGTCACATCAATGAAGACACTTGATGACATCATCTATCCAGCTCATCACCACATCACTGCTTCATAATCCACAACAAGGATGTGGATTACCATTTGACCAATCTTGTTATGCCATGCATCTACATCATCACCTTCCATGTTAACATCTTTGAATCCCATACACCATCGCTCCGTCATTGGGACACCTTTTCCAGTCCCACTAAAACAAGCCTGTTACTCCAATGAGTATTCCATTGCTAAGTCGCCAAAAATTTGAACTTAAGAACCTCTTTGTCGAAGGTTGTGAAATTTTTGAAAACCCGTGACATGGCGACAAATAGATATCGGGCTGTCAAAGAGACACCTCCCATTCTCTCATTGATCACACAATGTTACGCCGATACAACTTAAGAAAACTGCCAACCTAGATGATGGGGCCGATCATCTCTATGGGATGAATGACTTAAGTTATCACTTAAGTAACCTGCAACCTATTATTGACAATCAATGTGAAAATAGATATGTTCTTGACTTCATGACTACAAATGGCCTAGGGTTTAATTGAGAAACCATAAAGCACCTTAGAGCAAAAATAATACATATATGGGTATTTCCTTTACTATCTTGACCTGCAGAGCACATCACTGAAATACTCACAAAAAACCCATATCAAATCTATTGCCCAATTCACTATTAGATCCACTGCTCTCTCCTCCATCTTCTGCCATCTTGCCAACAAACTCCTTTGCCTGATTTGTATTTGACATCAATGACAACTATATGCCAACAATCCTTGCATGCTTCAATCACTATTTTTGGTTCAAATTCAAAAAGTAAACATATATTTACTTGTTCTTCAACAAATTTCCTTCTTGTCAGTACACCTTTGTTCTTATCACCAATGATCTATTCTTCAAAATGATTCTTCTGCACATACTTAGGAGTTTTAGGAATATTTTCTGGACCTTCTTCCTCTTCAATTTGCAGTTATTTTTCCTTAGATTTGTCTTCTTCTCTATAGGTAGACTCATTTGATTCATATCCATCTATTACCACTAAATTATTTTGTGGGTATTCATCAACTATGACACTTTCACTCTCAATGATCTTTCTCAGCCTCTTGTTGTAGCACTAGTAAGCTTTTCTTTTAGTAGAATATCCAAGGAAGATTCCTTCATCAGACCTTGCATCAAACTTTTCTAAGTTTTATTCATCCCTTCTAATATAGTATTTTCTTCAAAACACTCTGAAGTATTTGACAGTAGGAATCCTTCCACACCATAGCTCATAAAGAGTCTTTCCACTGTTTTCTCTTGCTTGAACTCTGTTAAGTATATAAGTTGTAGTATGAATTTCTTTTCTCTAGTAGACTTCCAGTAGACTTCTAGTAGATTTTCTTCTTTCATCATTGTTCTTGCAACTTCTTGAACAATCCTATTCTTTCATTCAACCACTCCATTCTTCCGAGGAGTCCCAGGGGTAGATAAATACCTCTTTATTCCATTATTCTCACAAAATATATTAAAATCATTGGAGGTGAACTCTCCACCTCTGTTAGATCTCAAACATTTGTTTTTCATATCTGTTTCATTCTCAACCATAACTTTGAATGCTTTAAACTTATCTAGGGATTTTTATTTTTCTTTGAGAAAATTAACCCATCTAATTCTAGAATAATCATCAATCAATAGCATGAAATACCTATCCCCTTGAAGAATTATTACTCTAGTAGGACTACAAATATCTGTATGCACCAATTCTAACAATTCGGTAGAAGATTGTTTTTTGACTTTGAAGCTTCTTGTTGCTTGCTTTCCAATTTGACACTCCTTATAGATAATATTGATAGACTTTGTAATTTCATCAAAAAACTCTCAAGGTAGCTATATTCTTAAAGAAGAAGAAAGTAACTGTGTCGATTGACTCAGGTACTACTCATAATTTCATCAACAAAAAGTTGGCTACTCGTTTAAATTGTTTTATATATCCAGCTTCAAAATTTTAGGTCTTGATTGTAGATGGTGGTTATGTCAGTTGTTCTGGAAAGTTTCATAGCATTAAATTATCAATGGGAGATTATCACCTTGATAGCCTAATGTATGCTATCTCCATGGGCGCAATAGATATTTTTTGGGAGTACAATGGCTTACTACTTTGGGAACAAATGAGATGAACTTCCAAGAATTGTTCATGAGATTCCAATAAGAAGGAAATACAATAGAGCTAAGAGGGTTGAAGGAAAAGTCACCACAAATAGTTAGCTCTCATCAAATGAAGAGGTTTCTTAGGTAAGGAGTTGATGGAGTTGTGGCCCAATTATGTTCATTAGAAGTTTCTCAATCTAATGCTCCCACCCATCCAAATTTACAAGCAATAATTGAGCATCATTTAGTGGTTTTTGGACATATACCTAAAGGAATTCCTCCTTAAAGGGATCATGATCATGCTATACAACTAGTTGCAAGGATCTAACCTCCCAACATCAGGCCTTACCAGTACCCACATTTACAAAAAAGTGAGATATAAAAGATTGTTGAGGAGATGTTAGAGGCATAAATTATTGACATAGCCAAAGTGTTTACTTCTCTCCTGTGGTGATGGTGCAGAAGAAGGATGAAAATTGGTGTATGTGTTTAGACTATAGAGTTCTCAACATGTACACCATCAAAGATAAGTTTCCTATTCCAATCATTTATTTTTGGCTAGATGAATTGAATGGAGCTATGTATTTTACAAAGTTAGATCTTAGATATTATTTATCACCAAATCCAAATTAAGGAATAAGATATTTTTAAGACAAAATTTAGGACTCATGAGGGTCATTATGAGTTTTTGGCGATTCCATTTGGTCTTACCAATACTCCATCTACATTTCAAAGTTTAATGAATTCCATCTTTAAAAAGTTATTGAGGAATTTTGTATTAGTGTTTTTTGATGATATATTGATTTTTAGCAAGAAATGGGAAGAACACTTGCAACATGTAGATCAAGTATTACAAGTTATTGAAGAGCATCAAATCTATACTAAGCCATCCAAGTGTGCTTTTAGTCTTAATGAGGTGGAATAATTGGGACACATAGTTTCACATGGAGTAAAGGTGGATCCTAACAAAGTTTCACATGGAGTAAAGGTGGATCCTAACAAAATTAAAGCTATCATGGAATGACCTATTCCCAAAACCATTAAGAAATTGAGGGGTTTCTTGGGATTGACTGGATACTATCAAATATTTGTGAAGAATTATGGTAGTATAACAACACCCCTCACAACTTTATTGAAGACAGATTCTTTTCATTGGAATAAATATGCTAATTCAACATTTGAAATGTTAAAGGAGGCTATGTGCACAACTTCAGTACTTGCCACTCCTGATTTCATAATGGATTTTATTGTGGAATGTGATGCTTCTGGAAATGGTATAGGCGCAGTTCTCATGTAGGAGGGTCGACCCATTGCATTTGAGATCCATCAATTAAAGGGTAAGAATCAAATCAAACCTATTTATGAGAAGGAAATGCTAGCTATTATTCATGTAGTAAGAAAATGGAGGCCTTATCTAATGGGTAGACACTTCAAGGTTAAGACAGATCATGATAGCCTAAAGTATTTTTTGGAACCAATATTATCTTTTGAAGAACAACAAAAATGGGTTACTAAGATGTTGGAATATGATTTTGAGAATGTATATAAGAAAGGGAAGGAAAATGTTGTGGTAGATGCACTATCGAGGAAGGATGAGAAGGATGAAGCTTTATTGTGCGCCCTTTCAACATTACAAGAAGATTGGGTAGAAGAATCCAAAGAAGAGTGGAAAAAGGATGTGGCTAGTAATTTTATTCAACAATTACAGAGTGATCCTAGTAGTTTAGATAAATTTTTTTAGAAGGGAGATACTTTGTGGTATAAAGAGTGATTGTATCTTTGAAAGATATCCTCTCAAAAAAAATATTCTCACAAAGCTACATGAGTCTCCAATGGATGGTCATTCGGGATTTTTGAAGACATATCATTGGGTCAAGAAAGACTTTTTTTGGGAAGGGATAAAAGGGGATGTTCAAAAATTTGTGGCAAAATGTTTGGTTTATCAATGAAATAAAGGGGAGACAGTTAATAAACGTAGTTTCTTGCAACCATTAGTTATTCCTAGCCAACATTGGAAAGAGGTCTCCACGGACTTTACCACAGGGATTCCAAGATCTAATGGTAAGAATTTCATCATGGCAGTTGTGGATCGCCTCACTAAATATGTAAATTTTATTGCATTATCACATCCTTTTACAAGTACAGTAGCAAAAGAATTTTTGGAGAATATTCAAAAGCTACATGTTATACCTAAGGTTATTGTTAGTGACCACGACCCTATCTTTACTAGTAACTTTTGGATAGATTTATTCAAATGTTTGCATACTCAATTGACTCACAGTTCTTCATACCATCCATAATATGATGGGAAAAAATGGTGGTTAATAAGTGTTTGGAAGTTTATCTACATTGTTTCACTTCAAATAAACAATCTCAATTGGTAGATTGGCTATCACTAGCAGAATGGTGGTATAACACTTCCTCCCATAGTTCATAAAAAATGTCTCAATTTATGGCATTGTATGGATATCATCCTCCTTCAATCACATCATCATTGAAGGTGTCACCAAGAGTTCACATTGTAGAGGACCACATGATTCATCAAAAATAATTACTTTCATGACTTAAAGAGAATCTATCCATGACAAAAAAACCGAATGAAGTAGTAGGAAAACCAACACCATATTGAAAGAATTTTTGAGGTTGGGGATTGGGATTTATTGAGATTTTAACCTTTCAAGAATATGTCATTGAAGGAATAGTTAAAGAATAACAAGTTGTCTCCAAAATATTATGGCCCATATCAAATCATGCAGAAGATAGGTAGTGTTTCCTATAATTTTGAATTACCATCAACAACAAAGATACACCCAGTTTTTCATGTTTCTTGTTTGAAGAATATAAATGGGAATAATATCCCTACTCAGACAATATTTCCAGATCTTGATGAAAAAGGAAGAATCATATTGGAACTAGAATTTATTCTTTAGAAATGCACAAGGAAGATAAGGACCAAAAAACTCTCTCAGTATCTCATCTAATGGAAGAATTTACCAATTGAAAATACCACATGGGAGGATGAGTTCATTCAAAAGCATCCAAAGTTACCTAGCATTGAGGAAAATGCTTATCTAAAGAGGGGGGCATGCTACAACCTTAATATTAGAGTACATTGGGTTATGAATAGTCAACTTGCGGCTATCTTAACTCCTAATTAAGTCATATTATCATTATTGATTGTTATTTAGTTGATTAGGTCAGCATAGGGCTTATATAGGGTTATCTAAATTAGTCTATGCGATATCTTAGGAATAAATAGGTATATATAGGAGGTTGTGAGTCTTATTTCATCATCATTTTGTGAATTATGTTATTATTGGAGATATTTGGAGGTTTTCCCCCTCAAAGTGGCTTGTTGTTCTTAGTTATTATCAAATATTCTTAACATATTTTCTATCATATCCTTCTATTGTGAAATTTATTTCATTGCAAGGAAAAATCATAGTGAGGACTAGCTCACATATATATGAATAACATTACTGAATACAATAGGCTCACTATACAAAAGAGAAGAAAGGCTCATTTATAAGAGGAATCATTATCCAGAAGAAGGAAAGAGAACTATTATAGAGATATTCACTATCTCAGAGCAAGAGGAAAATCCAACACTACGACTCTATGCCATCCACAACCTTTAGCTCACTACCTCTAGCAACTTCAAGCACACTGAAAATGTAGACATCTTCTCCTTATTGCATCCAAATTTAAGCTTGCACTCAAATCACCATACTTGATCAAATTCACATTATTCACACACCTTACAACATCTCCAAAAACTTACCTTGAATTTATACCATTCGTGACCTAAACAATCTTAATTAGGTCCGCCTTAAATGAAACATATTCATTTCAAATGTGCAACACCAAATTAGGTTGACACCAAACACTTCCATGGTGGAAATAAGTGAAAGAAAACCGCATCAAGTGTTAACTAGTACCCAAATATAAAATGACATGGATCACCATGCTTACATAAACAATAAACAACCTCCACAATTAGTGCTAGCACCTAGGTCAACCCGACCTGCACTAACACTAACAAGAAACCACATACACACGTCTCCAAGTCTAGAAAAAACATGTGGAACACAAAGAAACACTTCACAACATTCCAAAATATTCCACCTCATTAGAATATGCAACACCACTGCTACAACCACTTGAACACAAAGAGCACTTTCATCCTGTGCACTAGGATGCACTACCACTGAACTCCAACACAAGAATTGAACTTGCGGAGCAACTCAACACCAAAAAATATAAGGGAAGATAAATAAAGACAATATAAGCATGTTACAAAATCCACAAGACAAGAAACCACAATGTGGAGAAATACATAGCAATCTCATTTTTCCTAGATAAATTTCTTCACAAACAAACACACTGTCAAACACAACTTCATCTATCGCACGATCCATAACCTAAAACTATGATTATAACACCTCTGAACATATTTGATCATCATATCCAAACAGCACAAACATATCTTCAATAATGAATAAATGTGAAGCACAACATGGAACATATCTCTTTCACATTGCACACTCTTTTATTTAAATTTTCTCAAAAGCACTTGGAAACCAAGTGAAATAGCTGCATTAGAAACACCGCAAACATATCTTCATCATATCTACAACATCTGCAATACCAAAAATCTCTCCATCTACAATACTAGAAATATCTAACAATCTTCATACACTTCCCATACTATTGACGTTAATGACCAACTGTTGACATCAATGATAAAACCATCAATAGACTTGCAATAGTTTGGAAATGAGAAAAAACATTCCAAGGACATGTATTTCAATGATCTATGAAAGAGCTGAGCTACAAGCTTATCTTTGAAAATGAAGTCTTTACATAATGAAATATAAGCTGATACATGACTATTATGATTTCCTTTACCATTATACTTCTCAAATTGGGGTATTTCTATATTTTGAGGCAATAGAAGTTATCAATATCTCATTTGAAAATGTGATCCTCTTAAGATATTGCGATGGTTTTCTATTTTGAGTTCAATTCAATGTTGAAATTTTTTGTTGAAGTGATGCCACATTTTGCAAAAGTTGATTTATGACTAAATCATTGTTTGACATGTTTTGAGAGTTTGGTGAGTATGGTGAGATTGTGTAAGTTCTTGATGGAATACTATGTGGTATGTTTATGAGAGGTGATGAATATTGAGGTGTTACATGTGATGTCACAAACATATGAGGATTCCCACTAGAAAAACCTAAGCTTGGAGTTAGGCCATTAGTGTGTTCTATCATTGAAGCTATGGTTGGCAATGTGAATGTAGGAATAAAAGGTATAGTTGTGGGGAGGGAATTTTTTTTCCTCCTTGTCTTTGAGTATATTCTAATGATAAAGAGCATAAATAAATACTAAAGGGATGTTGGAATCTACTATATGATCTAGACTACGCAAAACCTCTATTCCTTGAGCATCATTGATCAATTGTCTAAGTTTACCCACAATAGGCATCATTTGTTTGACGAAAGATTTAGTGCTTAACTAGTCTTGAAGTCCTAAATATTTTTCCAAATGTTTAAATTTTCCTTCAAGAACATGGGAAACAATAGTCTCAACATCTGTATTTTTTTTTTGATTGGAAAGTCATCATTGGTATGGTAGGATTAGGAATAGAGTCCAAAATGAGCTGGGTATTGAAAATACTTTGTGTGAAAGAGTTAGAGGACTCAGGATCCACAACAAATGTAACAACAATGTGAGATGCCATAAGTCTGAAACTACGTATCACAGGGGTATTAGCAATGGAACACCAGGTCATAAAGCTCATACGAGTTTCAAAACACCTAGGTGTTCCCACTATGAACAATAAATTGCAAAACAATCACAATAAAACACACAGGATAAAAAATCAGAGAGCAAACACACATGGAAAACACAAAGATAGAGGTTTGATAAAAAAATGAGCTAAAACTAAGTGGACAAGGCCACCTAGGGTGCTTATGTATAGCAAATATTTCTACAAATTTTAAAGTTTAAGTGTCTATAATACTATTTAAGGTTTCTATTATGTGTCTATGTAGGCGTGATAGTGAATAATTTTCCAAAATTTTCCCAATTTATGATTATGTAATACAAAAGGCAAGTGTACAAACAATTTTCAAAATGTTCAAGTAGTAAAATGAAATTTCTAATACAATTTTCATATGTAAAATGCAACAATCAACTAATTGTAATGTGTAAAATTTGAAAGTGATGATGTTGATGCCCTTTTTGACTATTCTTAGCTAATTTCGCTAATAGCTCAATCAAGTAGAGCTTTTGTGGTTTTCAAATAAAGAATAAGGTGCATTTTATTTCTGCTACATTACATTCACGTGCATAAACAAAATCAAAAGATTATATTATCAGGTTGCATTCATGTAGATGCATATAACATAGGAGAAGATTGTACAATCTTTTCAAGAAAAGTAATCTTTATTGATAATGTAAATGTATAAGGTCTCATGCAAGTTGTGAGACCAACTCTTTTAGTGAAAATGAAAGAAAACATTATACATTTATAGAAAATAAATGAACATATAAGGAAGGGTGATCCATCATTGCCTAAATGACGAGTCCTGATTGAGTTGTATTGCATCATCTCCAATTTTCTTCTTGTCCTATATCAAGCTACTACTCCTAGTTGCCTGCATCTGAGAGAGAGAGAGTGTTGTTATAGCAATGAAAGGCCACTAATCCATACATGCACATACATCTATAAACATATAACTTGACCTTCATTTGCATTAAAACAACTTGCATATCATAAATGTCCAAGAAAACAAAGAGCATAATCAAACACACCCATCATATGCTCAATTTTTATCTAACATGTTTTTTTCTTGTGCAGGTACAGGTGAGATCTTTGTTGCTTTTGATTCATCTGATTAAATCACGTGGGATAAAATTTGGCTTCCACGAGGGTTGAGCTCATCTTGCTGTCTTATTATGCTTTTAAAAGAGGTATAGAAAGGTAATTTATCTCTTTTTGACCTACTCAAACAAGAACACATCAGTTATGGTAGTGAGTTATTTGTCATTGTCATAAGTGACATATACTTGCTCAACTAAATTAGAAGAGAGGATGAATTCAATAACAAGTGATTAGAAGAAGATTGCAGAAATTCATTAGTGTGCTTAATCTAGGAAAGCACAAGTATATAATATGTGTAAGTGAAAGCCTTTCTACTCAAGAACAAGAATATTTAACTTCTATCATAAGTTACATAATGAATAGAGCATATGATCATAACTAATATATAATATGCTATCTCAAGACAACATCAAACCAACACTGTTTAGAGATTGGTAGTGTTCTCAAATACAAGAGCAACATGTTAACATGAGGAACATTGAGGCACCGATGTTGGTAGAGGGAATAAAATGATAGAGTGCAGTGGAAATGAAATGTCATAAAAGGGTGATACAAGTAACAATTGTCTTCAAGCCAGAGGCATGACCCCATGGACAATGAGATACAAGATAAGAGCAACTACCCAGAAAAATAAATTATCAAAGCTATAATCAAAGTAAAGTGCAAAGAAACAATAAAGTAAAAAAGTCAATAGGCACCAAAATCTTTGAAGATTACAGTCTATCAATGAAGAATATTACAATAATAACAAATAAAAGACAATGATCATAAAAAAGATCAACTCTAGAATATCTTTGAGATAGAGCAACACCAAGTGTATAAGACAAAGAGGAACCATAGTGATAAAAAAGACAAAGTATAGAGGTACATAGTAGAGAAGGAATAGCAGAGAAAGTCATGAAGAGGGGAAGGCACCATGAAAAGGTAGAAATCTTGGCCAGTCCTAAGATGTGTAGAACCTTCGAGTTATGCCATTACTATGCAATGAAATGGAGTATTTTATATACAAAGAAGAAAAGAATATAGCCACAAATTCTATTTTTGTTTCCAAACCCTTGAGATTCAACACAATCATAGTGAAAAAAATGAAAGAAGAGGGCGTAATCACAAATACAGTGAGAGGCTTCAATAATCTACAAAGTATACAACCGTGGCCTAGATGGTGGCTTTTCTTCAGAAAGGTGCATAGAAGCAACAGGGAAGTGAATTTCATTTACTCGTAGTAAATTGAATCATCAAAAAATTTGAGCATATATAGAGAACTCAAAGAAATTATAGGGTTTCATTTTTCACAAAAGTAAAACCCCCTTCTGTTTTGGGTTTTTGAACAAAATCAGAAGTACCAGAGGCTGAGACATGGCTGTATTTTCAGAAAAGAAAAAAAAAGTGCAGGCCGCGGCCTAAGAGGCTCATAGATCAATGAAATGAAGCTTTTTACTCATTTTTTCTTTAAGAAAAAAATAACTTACCAGCTATTCACTGGGAAAATTGACAAGAATTTGCAAGGTAAATCCCTCAGTCTAGAAAATCCGCCATGAATGAAGCTTTGCTCGAACCCTGTGGCGGCTGAGAGGAAGACTCCAAAAGTTTGACAGTGGAAATGAAATGAATTTAGTCTTTTTTCCATCACTTTTGTTTTAGGGTTTCTAACCCTATCTTGGCTGACTTATCACTAAAGGAATTTTTTCCTTTTATTTAAACCTGTTGCAAAATAATGCTAATACCCCTTCGTATATGCTAATGCTTAGGGGTCCTTTGGGACTTAAAAGATTTTTTTCATTTTTGAACTCCCTTATAGGCCAAGTCATAGGTTGATTTAGAACCTTTTAATTTTTGCATTAACTTTCAATTGTAAAGCTTTTGACTAGTGATATTGTTATAAATCACCTAGTCAAAATGCTATTTTAATGCAAAAATAAAGTAAATTATGCCATGTAAATGCCTTTATGAGGATTCAATTATGCTTTTATGCTTTTGCAAGCATATAGGGAGGTTGAGGTGGTTAATAAAAATTTGGAGAGTATGTAGGAGTGATTCATCACCTTTTTGGAGGGAATGAGAGCTTCTAGGATTCAGATTCTTGTGTCATCATTATAGACTTGGTCAAAGTTGACTATTTCAACTTTTTGGAGCTCATTTGGAGAGGTTGCAATTGCTATATTTTAGGCTTTTTCGGGGCATCCAACCCCAATTAGTTTTTAGTTCCTCTTTTGGTGGACTTTGGGAAGGATTTGATGGATATAGTCTCTTTTGACTTATTTTACAAAAAAGGTTCTTACTTGTTCTTTTATGCTTTGTGACTTTGGAGTCCTTTGGAGAAAAGACAATACTTTGTAGCTCATTTTGGATATGAAATACAGTGAAAAGCCTTGGATGCCATTGATATGAAATTTTTGCCTTCTTGTTTATTGCATTATTGTGTGTTCCCACATGATTGATCGAGTTATTTGTGAGATAGTATTCATTTCCTTTTAACTTTGTCTCATGTCTTTGATGCCTTTATGCATAACTGTGTTATTGTAGGTTGCAGATTGTGTCATAAAAATGAAAAATAACTTTTAGCAGTGGATATACCTTTCTCCTTGAAGTTTTAGTTTTAAGACCTTTCTGTGAAGTACTTATGCAAGAACATACAATAATAGGTTGTGCAAGTTTGTTTTTCTGTCATTGCAAGCAAGTGTTTACAGGATGAGTTTCATAGTCCCGTTTAGTTTGGTGCATCACCATAGGAGTATTTTTTTCAGTTTATGTACTCCATACCCCTTTTCTTGCAAAAGCAGTAGTTTTAGGTGAGTATCCAGCTAGGAAGCCAACCTTCTCCGGAGGTTTGATCCCATATAAGGAACCCACACCTTGGTATTATTCCAATGTTTCTCTAGAGTGCTAAGTCCTACAGCTTAGCTTGGTAAGTCCCACAACTTAGTTAGGGTGCAACTTTAGTAGATAACAACTATATGCAAAATAGCTAAATGAATGCAATGAAAACTTTTAGTTTTGATTTAATATCTAACATGAACTAATATAGATTTGTAAATGTAGTTAAGATATAGATCTAACCTATGATGCAATATGATATGTAAGTTTTTGGATTTTTATACTTTTATGATTCAAAAATGAATGCTTAAATGAACAATGCAAAATAATGCAATGCTAAAATTAGATCTAAGATGATATGCTTCAGATTTTAGAAGGTCTATAATGTTAATGCATCAGGATCACCAAAATGATATGTTTGAAAAGTGAAACCCTAGGACTTCAACTTAGGATTTCACAAGGGTTTTTCTTCCACACTTATCATTTATTTAGAATTGAGGGGTTGGACAAGGGTGTAAGAATGGCTTGGAACCTAAAAGGTGAGTCAACTGATCCTTGGTCTAATTTGGAATGGATTATTGAATAAAATTCAATGATGCAACTAAATAACAATGAAAATGCAATGTTCTGATATGAAAACAACAAATATGGGAAGTGACAATTAAATTTGGTAATAAAAAATAGACTTTAGCAGACTTATGTGCACCTATCATAAAAATTTGAGCCTGAATTTTTTGGACCAAGTCATTCAAGGCACCCATGCCTAAGTAACTATATTTATAATCTATCTTCATGGTCCTCAGGTGTCTGATCAAAGGCTTCTTCCTTTCAAAACCCACTATCTGATCTTTATTGCTTGCTAAGATAACTAAGTTTCCATATCTTGTCAAGTTGTAGGGTTTGAATGCAATAATGATCAAAAAGTCTTTGGTCTTCCTCCAATATTCTTTAGATTTGTAACTTGCACATTCAAAGAGAGAGGAAGGGTTGTACCATATAAGGGCTTACCTTGGTCAAACCCTGTGTTGGTTTTTCTACCTCCACAATGGAAAAGTTGATGAATGAGAGCTTATCCTTTTGAGGGATAGAGGCTAAATGGTAAATTAATGATGAATCGACAATGGAATACAACTCACCACTCAGGTACAATTTCCTTGAAGGATTGAAGTCATACACATCTCATCAAGGCTTGATTTTAATTTTTCTTGGCTCGATTTGAAGACCTAAAAATATTAGCCCTCACAAACAAAATATATGCATAAGCATGAACAAACTCACATAAAATTTGACATGATGCTTTGATATTGAAATTGTACAATAATGATTCTCTTGACTACTATTGAATTGATAATAATTGCTTGATAATGCTCTTGATTCCAATTCTTACTAGATCTTCCTTTTTAGATTTCAAATGATGACATGACTAGGTATTTATATGCAATTAATCTAATTTCTTGAAAATTAGATCTCAATAGTTGGCATTTAAAATTTAAAATTCAAATAATAAAATGTCAACTCCAACATATTAAAATTGGAGCCAAAATAGAGGGAAAAAGTCACCTAAGGCACATTTACCTTGGTTTTGTACATGTTATTTCTTGATAAATGTATAAATGGGCCACAAAATACATAATTTAGGACATTAGATGTACAATTAGGTCCAAACACATAGGAGGGAGCAAAATCTACTATGAAATTGTCAAGGGTGACAACTTATGACGCTACATCCATCATAGATATGATTTTGGATTTAATAATTGGACATGAAATGCTATCCTTAATGGATGGATTTTTAGGCTATAATAAAATTCATACCACCTCTAAAGATCAACATAAAATAACTTTCACTTGTCCTTTGGGTACATTTTATTGGAATGTTATGCCTTTTGGCCTAAAGAATGTTGGAGCTACATATCAAAAAGCAATATCAATAATAATTCATGACCCTTTTCACACTATCATGGAATATTATGTAGATGACATATTGGAAAAATATATCACAAGAGAAGGTCACTTAGTAGTGCTTGAGGTTATTTTTGATAAATTGGATGAATATCAAGTGAGATTAAACCCCAAAAAGTGTGTTTTTGGTGTAACTTGTAGGATTTTTTTTGGATATACTGTCTCTCATAGAGGAATTGAAGTAGATCCAACTAAATTAAAAGAAATAGTTGATTTGCCTCCTCAAAAAAATTAAAATAAATGTATTTCCCTCAAGGTAAACTTAAATCATTAGATGATTTATAACTCAACTATTAGAAAAGTGTCACCCTTTCACACATATTTTATACAAAAATGCTACATTCAAATGGGATGAGAAGTCTCAATAAAAATTTCAATAATTGAAAGATTATCTAGCTTCACCACTAGTTTTGATGCCACCCTTTCGAGGGAAACCTTTTTTATTATATATCTTTACCACTTCAACTATTTTAGGGGCTCTACTTGCACAAAATGATGATAATGGAAAATAAAGAGATAATTATTATATCAATCATACCTTAGTAGGATATGAGATTAATTATACTTTGGTAGAAAGGGCATGTTTAGTTGTTATTTTTTCATCACAAAAATTAACACACTACATGCTAATTAATCATCAAATAAAGCTCATATATAGGGTTGATCCTTTATAGTACCTTTTATCTAAGGCTACTTTAACTTCTTGTATGGAAATGTGGGTCATTATCCTAAGTGAATTTAACATTAAGTATGTGGATTGCAAGGATATCAAAGGAAAAATAGTTTTAGATCAATTAGCTGATGCACATTTAGATGAGGAGCATGCCCTCATTTTTGAATTTCTAGATGAGACATTTTTTAACATTAACCATTCATTCTTATGTAAAAGTTATATTTTTGTGGCCCATATACTCAACATCTATCCATGGCTAGAAATGTTTTTATTACTCCACAAGGTGATTGTATCCACTTATCGGTCCTTATTCCCTTTGATATCATGATGTTTACACCTATCTGAATGACAACACACTTCCATATAACTTATTATAAATTATATCATTTTTCAGTATGGTATTCCTCATGTTATCATTACAAACAATGGTAAACCTTCAAAAATAAAGATGTCCACAATATTTGTCAATAATTACATATCTAACTTTGTTTTTCCACTCCTTATTACCCACAAGGAAATGGTCAAGTTGAGGCTTCAAACAAGGATATATTGAAAGTATTTAAGAAAATAGTCAATGAAGCTAGTTGTGATTGGAACTTGTAACTTAATACTACTTTATGGGATTATTGCACTAGCAATGATACACCTACATGAACCACTCTATATTCTCTAGTCTTTGGAATTGAATCCATTTTCTTATTGAGGTTGATCTCACCTCCAAGGGTTCCTTTAAAATATGTCATTGATGAGAAAGAGTATCAAGTATCTAGATTGCATGAGCTTGAGCTATTAGACAAGATGTGTCTCAATACATTAAATCATTTACAAGCTTATCAAAATTTCTTGTCAAAACTACAACAAGAAAATCAAAATTTGAAAGTTTAAAATTAGAGACTTGGTCCTAAAAGAGAATCAAAAGAATAAAAAAGATAGAGACAAGAAAGGAAAGTTTGAACCTAATTGGTTAGGATCTTTTGTTATTGTAGCAGAATATGGTTTTGAAGCTTATAAAATTTATACACATGAAGGATAATCTTTACAAGAGCCTATTAACAATATTCTTTTGAAGAAGTTTTATGCACGACCCTCGATATATCCTAGTATTTTGTATACATTAGTTTCATTATTGCATTCCATCTTATCTTCCTATCAATAGTATCCTTATTTCATCTACCTGTCTACCATGGCTTGGTTGTCATTATCTATGGTTTAACCTATCCATCTAGCATTACCTAGTTGATCCATCCATTTTCATAGTATTGATCCTTACCTAATTGGAGGAACCTTTCCCTTGACCTAGGATTTGGATTGGATTATTGTGCTTATCTTGAGATGACATCTTACACATTCACATTTATGCATTACAAAATATTGTGCTTTCTTGAAAATCATGAGAAAAAAAATCTCAATTGTTGAAATAAGTCCATGGTCTGCATAACTTGTTTTCTATCTTTATTTGTCACTATCAAAATAATTTAATGCCTTCATAGAAATATATTTCCTATAATAGGCTCTATAAAAAATAATTATAGAATTAAAAAATGCATCCTTCCTATAACGGGCCATATCTATCATTGAGTTTATCTTTTGGCAATAAATATGTTGGTTGTTGATTTCCTTTGACAATTTCTTTTCCTTTCTCTTTATTTATTTTAACTTTTATCTCCCATTTTCTCAATGAAACCTATATCTTCATGTGCTTAGAGAATATTGGAATGAGGAATGGTTATATTATTTTGTATATCATTATTTTGTGTTGTTTCAAAATCCATACAAGGTGGTAAATGATACAAAAATGTATCCTAGTTTTTCATACCTTGATAACTTATATCCACTTGATAAGGTTCCTCTTCAAAGTAACAAGGTGTCCTTTCATTTTGCATCCATATTGCATATCACCATCCATTGGATTTCCCATTTATAGGTTCCATTTTTGATATTTTATCCTTGGCAGAGATTGATTTCACTACATATCTCATATTCATAATTGTTATCATACATAATAGTAACATAATCATAATCATAATAATCCATCACAATCACAATAAACTATCATAAATATCCATCACATATGTGTCATCATCATCATAATCATCATATCATCTAAAAACCATCATAAGTATCCATAACATACATTGAATCATAACAACATAATAGAATATAAAATATACATCATAAGACATGTCATAAGTCTCACACACATCACATGAATCAAAACAATAGTCTCATATATACATAAAACATATAATTTCTCTACATGAGCTACTTGAGCTATATTGATATAAATATACATAGTATATAGGTATGGTGTCTACATCATGATACATAGATACAAATCACATGTATACATATATATAAAAATTTCCTCTAAGGGGATCTCCCTCCTCTGAAGTGTCTAATAAATCTCTTGCTTCCTCCCTGTCCTATTGGTGGCCATAGTGGTGGTGGTCCCATACTCCCCTGACTCCTTGATATTCCTAATCTATCTCCTCCAAATTACATCTTGGTCTATGTCCTAGCCAAGTAGGGTGGAGCCTAATACTCCACGAGAACCAACATCTCATAGAGATTCCTATAGTATATCACCTCTTGAGTGATCTATTTCACCTCATCCATAGCTTATCATGTAGGTATCCCCATTATGTCCTCTACCTACTATCTCTGGGACCTCTCAAAGTCTAGATATCTATGGTGAGTTAAGCTAGCTATGTTTGTAACTATAATAATTGTGTTTATGCCTAGGCTAGGTGAACCTATATCCCATCCCTCTTTGAGTTAAGCTATATCACCTAGGTCTAAAAACTATCTCTCTCAACTTGAGCTTTATCCATGTTTTCTCTCAGCCTCACTTTATATTTTCCAACCTCATATCACTTAGATACTATTGTTACCACCTACATCTGAGTCTCTTCATATCCCTCTCCACCTCCCTATGCTAGTAAATGTACCTATGCATGTATCTGTACTTGTGGCTATCCCACTATTTGGGATCCCTATTCTCCATCTTTGCCATCACCTAGATCTCCCCATCCATCATCTACTCTATCTCCATAATCTCCTCTCCCTCTTGCTACCAATACAATTGGTAGTCTACACTACCTCATCTGTCATCCTCAACCAACTCCACTTGGTGACTATCCTACCCTTTGTCTAGGTCTTTTCAATCTATTGGGTCTATTCCTTTTCCACCATGTATCATACTTTATGGTAGTTCCCACATTCGCCATATCTACATGTAAATCCCTTCAAATGGGTGTCAATGCCTCAAACTCTATGATTTTTTTCATCCAAAGTGATCATCATACACCAATTTGTAACCTCTCTCTATATCTTTGAAAATATATGTTCTCCAATAGGTACCCCATGTCTCTACCCAAACTGTCTCCATACCTACCTGGGCATGTATCTCTCTATGATGTGGGTTGTCCTCTATCAATTATATTTATTTCTTATAGTAGGGTAGCTACTTCATAACCTCCTCCAATGTTTTGCAGTCTCTCCATGGACTTCATTTAAATTCTCTAGACTATATATCTCTCACCATGAGTACCATATATCTCCTAGTATCCTCTATACAACCATCTCACATAAATATATACATAAGGCTATCCTACACCCCAACCCATATATATCACTAGTCATATGATATTAACCTTTGTATAAATCAAAATTTTCTAGTCTACCCCAACTTTACATCACTTACATAGCTTAAACCCTCATAAATATAACATAAAATTGTGCTTTTGATCTAACCTAATCCTAGGCCTAATAAATGTATATAAATCTATCTGTCAAGACCCCAGTGATAGACACTCACCACTGGTCCTACATCGGTTGGTTTCTTGAACACTCACACATGACCCACTCAGTGAATCACCCTTAGAATTCCCACCATCACGCCTACTACTCTACTCTAGGATGCTCTAGATTCTCTATAGTCTTGAGAGATTGAGAGTGTAATTGAGCTCTCTTGACCTTCCCAACCCTACATATAGCCATCTTAGCCCTAGGGTTTCATCCCTAGCAATGAAATGCATTATCTAAAAGGATAATATGTGATAGAAAAATTAAACATTGAATCTGTTGCTTAAAGTGTTTAAAGCGCATAAAGCAAAAGACGTGAACCATAAAAATAGATATGCTGGGTCAAAGAAATATACAACACTATTTTTTTAGAGGTCGATTCACTCTTTCTGTGTTGATTACTTAGCCTATGAACAAGTCGACTGAGAAGTGTGTTGCCAAATGAATATTGACTGGTTCCTTTATTTAACCACAAGATTGAGAATAGGGAATGTGCTATAAACTTGGCACCATATTATGAATTCTCTTATTCCTGTAGAAGTATTTATTTCTTGGAAATTGATTCACTATTTTAATCATGTGCATAATTAAATTAGTGAAGTATAGTTGGCATGCGAGAAGTTCAATCTATTGTTTACCAGGCTGAGTGTAAAATTAGAAGGCTACCACCTTTTTCTGTATGTGTTGAGTTGACTTGCAAGGCTGAAGTGGTGTCGACTGGCTTACCACTTCTATATGCATCAATGTATCATTATTTAGCATAAATAGATGAAACTACTCTCTCATTTGGAAACTCATTCATAAGTTACATTCTGTTGCTTTTATTCTAGAGATATATTTTCTTAGAGTTATTTTGTGAGGACATAGAGAAGGAGGTTATTATGAGATATTGCATTGAGTGAATATAGTAATTGGAGGAAGCCTAATAAGCTAAAATTGGAAGGCTGAGAACTAGATTAGTCTATTGGATTAAGTGATCAACATGCATGAGAATCTATTCTCCTTTTATTTTTCTTTTGTTATGAAAGAAGGGATGTCTTGAATGATTTGTTTGGAATTGCATGAGAATGCTTGGATTAGTGAATTGTATTATTTTCTTGTGGACAGGAAAAGAATCTGTTTATGATTGCCTATGAAGTGTTTGTATAAACTCCATAATAGGATAGTTTTTTTATCATTGGTATTATAAACTAGGAATGATGAAACAAGAATAGCTTAAGGGTTATTTATTGCAAAGTTATTTGTAATACTAGAAAGCTTATATGTTATACCTAGGATTATATTATCCTATGATGGGGGCAACATATGTTTATGCTTAATGGGTAGAAATACCATTGTGTTTTGGGAGAGGGAATATGCTATTTCTAAGGTTAATGACTACCTATTGAAGGAAAATACCTATGCATAGATTATAATGGCCTAAAGTCAAATTGAGCTTGAGTAGTGTATGTGAGTAGGATGACTGTCACTCAAATTACAGAGTGAGAGGACTTTGGAAAAAGTAGCGCGATTTCCTTTGGATCCATTGTCCATTCATCATGTTCCATTTATACATGCTAATTCAATATTGTAGAGTCTACAAAATCTAGTTATGTAGGACACAACACTAAGCTCATAATGGTTGTCCTTATGAGGTTACTCCACCAATCTCTTCATCGAAGGGTCGGGCCATCTATTAGATGATAAATGTGTGGGGGATTGAAAAAAAGCACTTGAGTGATGCTTCTCCTCCTCAATAGGCGACCAATATTTGAAAGGAGATTCTTCTACCATCTATATCTATTGCTTTGAAGCTCAGTTGAGCTATGTATGTTATTTGTACGTAATCTTTGGAAATATTGTAATATGTGGAATATTATTTTGGAAATCGAATCAAAATTGGAATTTTTTATGTCATCTATGTTCATTTGTTCTCCTTTAAGAAAATAATGTTTTTATGGCAATGGTTATGAAACATAGTTTATTTACTTGAAAGTGAAAACTTAGGAATTTGCTAGCATGAACAAGTGGCATGTTACATGTAGTATCAGAGCTACCAGGTTTAGCTCTAGAACCAATGTGCTCACCATACTTTTCATCCAACATTTAATGAGAATAATGTTTGGAAATTATTGTGCGAAGATGGTGCATCTCAGGTTAACTACAAGAAATTCAATAATTGAGAATAAGCACTACCTGAAATCCAAGAAGGAAAAATAGGCCATTGTTTGTATGATAGAGGGTAGCAACTATGATAATTCCATCTAGTTAAAGGACTTTGAAACTTTCAGTCATGCTCTTTCTTGGATTAGTGAAGCAAAGGGAAGGATGAAGGAGGAGGACAATTTCAATTATCTACCTCCGGTTTCACCAACAAAGGCTGATTCCTTGTCACTTTCCAGGGATATTCCCTCTGAAGGGAGTGCCAGTCCAACATTCATATTTAGATACTGTAGAGTCCTTCCTATGTTGGAAGTGATTTTAATTTCCTCAAGTAATGAATCAAAGGGTTATGTCCCCCATAACTATGTATCAGATGAAAAATTTGAAGGTTACTATCCATTTTGGGATAGATATGAGAAAATGAGAGATGAACAACAATTTGAGGGGTATACCCCATTGAGTTATGTGTCAAAGAATGAAACCGAGGGATACTCTCTACTTGACTATCTGAATAGTCACTCTATGTAATTGAAAGGATATTGAGATCCTTACAAATAATAAAAATCTCATGTTTATAAAAAGCTTGTGCTTTAGTCTTATGTGAAATTTCTTTATGTGTGAATGAATGCTCATTTAAATATTTTCCATAAGATAATAAGAACATGATTGAATCTAATATAGATGAACCTTTAGGTATAACCCTTTTCTTGCAAGGATGGTGAGAACAAGGACCAATCTTGGATGGAGTCAAGAAGTTGGACAAGGTTTGGTGGGTGATGAAGCTAAATTGGATAATTTTTTGGTTATCATTCATGAAACCAATGCAAGGTTGGGAATATTGAGCAGGAAATAAGGGAAAGGGAGAGAGTAGAACAAGAAGTTTTGATTAATGAAGAAGTCCCTAACAATGAAGATGAGGGAGAGAATTCTCACAATCATGAACAAAACCATGAACACGAGAATGAGAAATCTCACTCTCAATCTAAAGGAACTAGTAGGAAGCATTTAGCTAATGAACTTTCTAGGGACATGAGGAAAATAACCCTACCCAAATTTGAAGGTAGCACCAGTGGGGAAGAAGCTAAGGCATGGTTGACCCATATGGAGAAACATTTTGAGATTAGAAACTATTCTGAAGTCATCAAAGTAGTATGGGGGGCCTATCAGTTAGCAGGTGAAGCCTCTAATTGGTGGATGAACAAGAAAATGGAACTCAAAATTAGTTCTCTAAAACTTACATGGAAAATTTTTGTGGAAATATTCCAGAAAAGATGGTTACCTCAGCTCTTTTTCAACTAGAAAATTACTGATTTTCAAAATTTGAGACAAGGGGAGATGTCAGTAAATGAGTACTAGGACAATTTTACCCATTTGTTACTCTATGTACAAATGTATTAGAAGGATGAATGTTTCCGGATAAGGAAATTCATTATGGGGCTTAATAGCTAGATTGGTGGAGTTATATGTTCATGGTCCAACCACTATGGATCTAGTTTATGAAAAGACTGTTAAGTAAGAGAAGAAGCTCAAAGCCATCTCTATCTACTAAGATAATAGGAATCGTAAGAAGTTTGCAGGAGCTCAAGTTAAACTAACTCCAAATAATTTTGAAGGTGTGCAATATTTTTAGAAACAAGGGGAAAAGGGACCCTGAAATAATGGAAGAAAATCAAGGAGGGAACACAAGAGGAATAGTTTTAATGGTGGAAATGCCAACAATGCTGGAAGTAATGTAGGTAAATCTAGAGAACCTACAAGAAAGAAAGGATCGACAACATGATGCTTCACATGTGGGGGAGACCACTATGCTATACATTGTACCAATAAGCCTTCTGGGTCATGATCTTATGGAAACCCACTTCCTTCCCAACAAGCGACATTCCAACAAAAGATTCATGTTGCCTTGGATGATCATCAAGTGGATTATCAAGTTACTCTAGTAGAGACTCTAGGTATTCTATTTGGTTTACCCATTTCCATACTTATAGATATTGGAGCTACTGATTTTTTTTCACCTAGAATAGCATAAAAAATATCTAGGAAAGATGGTTATATGGAAAAGTAATGGGTTGTAGAATATGCAAACTAGACAAGAGCAATGGTGGAACAATGTTTATTCGAAGCTAGGATTGAGTTACCTTATTTTTCTACAGAGGTAAACCTATATGTAGCACCCTTAGGATCCTATGATGTTATCCTAGGAATGAACTGGATTTTGAGACACAGATCCAATGTAGACTATCATGCCAAAACAATAGAATGCTTGGATGATTTCAGTGACCAAGTGATGTTGCAAGGGATACCTAGGGAGGTCAAGTTGCATCAAATATCTTATATGCAATTGCTTAGTGCTAAGAAGAAATGGTGCAAGATATTTATAGTTACGATGGAAAATATTGAAGATTATAAAAAATTTAACTCTCATGAGGGTCTTGACAACTATGGAACACAAAGTTACTTAGAGATGGAAGAAGGTGAAATGATGGAGACTGGAGAGATAGATATGGAAAGATATCCTATATTGCAAAAGTTTTCATATGTGTTCCTAGAAGAGCTACTTGGATTACCACCAAAAAGGATATTTGACTCCTCCATTGATATAGTACTAGGATCTAAACCTGTGTCTAAAGTACCTTACATAATGAATACAACTGAGTTAATGGAACTTAAGGCACAATTATATGAATTTTTGTCTAAGGGATTGATAAGACCAAGTATATCACCTTGGGGAGCACCAATAATATTTGTAAAAAAGAAGAATGGTACTTTGTGATTGTGCATAGATTATCAAATTCTTAACAAAGGTACGGTAAAGAACAAGTATCCATTGCCACACATTGATGGCATTTTTGATGAAATGCAGGAAGATGTATTTCCTAAGATTGATTTGTGATTTGGATACGACCAGTTAAGAATCAAAGATGTGGACATCTTCAAGACTACTTTTAGAACCTGATATGGGCATTATGAGTTTATAGTTCTACCATTTGGACTAACTAATGTGCTAGTAGCATTTATAAACCTAATGAACAACGTATTTAGGGATTTCATAGATAAATTTGTTTTGGTTTTCCTAGATGATATCCTGATTTATTTAAAGAATGAGGAGGATCATTGTAAGAATTTAGAGATAGTTCTGCAATGACTAAGAGAAAATAAGTTGTACGAGAAACTCTCTAAGTGTACTTTATTTCAAAATAAAGTGCAGTATCTTGGACATGTGATCTCAATAGATGGTATCTCAGTTGACCTAGCCAAGATCAAGGAAATTCTAGAATGACTAGTGCCCAAAAATGTCTCTAAAGTAAGAAGTTTTATAGGTTTGGCAGGATATTATAGAAAGTTTGTTGCAAAATTTTCCAAGACAGCCTTTCCAATTACTTCTTTGCACAAGAAAGGGAAGAAGTTTGAGTGGACAAAAGAATTCCAAGAAACATTTGATCTACTCAAGGAGAAGTTAACATCTGCCCCAATTTTGGAAGTACTAGATCCTGATGGTGACTTCATTGTCATCATAGATGCATCAGGAGAAGGCTTGGGTGGATTTTTAATGAAAGAAGGGAAAGTAATTGATTATGAATCAAGGAAGTTGAAACCCTACGATAAAAATTATGCATCACATGATTAAGAGTTAGCAGCAGTGGTTCATGCATTGCAGATGTGGAGGCATTACTTGTTAGGGAAGCCCTTTGAGATGAAAAATGATCATCACGGGTTGAAATATCTATTCATTCAACCTAATTTGAATGCATGATATAGAATATGGTTTGAGTTGATATCTAATTATGACTTCAATATCAGCTACATAAAGGGAAATGAAAATTGAGTTGCTGATGCCTTAGGTCATAGACACTATATTGCCTCAATTGTGACAATCCAAACTAGCTTTAAAGCAAAAGTATTATAGAAATGTAAAGAGGATGAGTACTACATGAAAGTTAAGCAAGAACTCATGAGAAATCCACAAGATGCAAGGTATGAATGATTTCATTTTGAATCCAATTGATTGCTTAGGTATAAGGGGAGAATGTATGTACCTAACTTAGAAGAGTTAAGAAATCTAATATGGAAAGAAGTTCATGAAGCACCATACTCTGGACATCTTGGTGTGAAAAAAATGTTGGCTGATGTGAAACCATTATATTTTTGGAAAGGGATGAAAGGGGATGCTACTAGATTTGTTGATAAGTTCCTTGAATGTCAAAGGGTGAAAGCTAAACATCATCATCTTGCAGGCTTACTATACCCACATGATATTCCAGAGAGTAACTGTCAAGTCATAAGTATGGAATTTGTGCAAGGATTACCTATGTCAAGGAAAAAGCACAATGACATTCTTGTGGTTGCAGAAAATATTTCTAAGGTAGCACATTTCATACCTGGGAATATAAATGATGGATCTCCTGTCATAGCTCGAAAATTCATTCAATAAGTGTTTAGGCTACATGAAATTCCTCATAAGATTATCTTAGATAGGGATGCATGAGTCACCTCAAGGTTTTGGAAAACCTTATTTTCTACACTTGGGACTCAACTAAATATATGTTCAACATATCATCCATAAATGGATGGAAAAACATAAAGGGCGAATCAATTATTCGAAGACCTATTCAGAATGTATTGCATGGATCAACAATACAAGTGGGAAGATTACTTGCCTTTAGTGGAATTTTCTTATAACAATTTCTACCATTTTGCAATAAATATGACTCCTTTCAAGGCATTATATGGTCGAAAGCATCGAACCCCTTTAAGTTGGGATAAAATTGAGGATAGGGTGAGTCTTGGTCTAGAGATGTTGGCTGAAATGGAAGAACATGTTAGGGTTGTTAAGCAAAGGCTAGCTAAAACCAATGATACAAATAAAAGTTATGCAGATGCAAATCGAGTACCTAGGAATTTTATAGTAGGTGATACGGTGTTGTTAAGGGTAAAACCTCATAAGAGTTCTATCAAGTTTGGAAACTCATCCAAAATATCTTTGCGTTATGTAGGACCTTTTAAGATTCTTGAGGAAGTGAATCATGTAGCTTACCAAATAGCATTGCCACCAACTCTTGCCCAGATGCATAACATCTTTCATGTTTCTTACCTAAAGAAGTATATACCAGGAGATAATAATGTAATTGATTGGAATGATTTACAGGTACATGACCCTAGAGTGGTAACAATTGACCCTATCAAGGTGCTCAGAACACGTAAGATTCACTTGCATAATAGAGAAGTTCTATAGTGCAAAGTCTAGTGGAACCAGTATGCAGAAGATTCTGCCACTTGGGAAGACTATGCTGAGATGCAACAAAAGTTTCCACAAGTTTTGTATGCTTATGAAAGTTCTTGAAAAACAATGTTGTTTGTATTTTTAGTTTATGTTTGATACATAAAATCATTAGGGACAATGCTTCACAAGGGGGGGAGTTTGTCACACCCAATTGTGTGTTTACCTATTTACTATTTCAATGTTAGAGTAAATTATTGAATATGTGAATGTAGTTGGAATTATGATTGGAAATATATGTGGTTATACTTTGTTTATTAGAAGATTATGAATGAATGTTTGTTTCATTAAAGTTATGTGATGGAATGCATGTAAGGAATGAATGGTTATTGAATTTGATATTCTAACTATGAGAAGTATTATGTAAATGATTGTTTTGATGAATGAATATCTACCATGAAATATGTTAATTTGGATGCAAGATCATTATCAATCCTCTAGGAGCGAGGGGAAGTATCACTCAAGAGAAGAACTTGTTTGGATAACCTATAATGAAACCTAACTGAGCTTACACACACACTCACAATAGAATGGTTGAGTCAAGTCATAGTGTTGGAAATTGGTAAGTCGTCCTTTAGTATGATGTGTTTGCATTAGAAAGAATCTTGATTATTGTTAAGTGTGTTCTTGGATGGTGTTTATGAGTTCTTTATATTACTATACTTGATTGAGGATATATATATACAGACGATGTATATTTATGTATACATATGCATGTCAACAATAGCCATACATGTATAAGAGAACACATACATAAGAGTACATAGGTAGACATACCTATGCATATTTATGGACATGTTACTTATGGGCATGGTGAAATCATAGGGACAATAAGAAATGTATGTATATATATATGTGCATCATATGTAAATATAGCTATCGACAAGATATAAATTATTTATGTGCTTGAATATGTAATCAAATGTATATATATAAGTGTGTGTGTGTGTGAAATGTGGGAATGTTAGTAAATCAACACAAACCTTAATGAAACAGATTATATCAAAGATTTGAATCAAATAAACTACTCTATTTTGTAGTTAAAAAAATCTTTTAAGAATGTCTCATTGTCCTCTATTTCCAAGGATTAGTTAAACCATTTGGCTCTCAGATTTTTATAAGAGCACTATGATTGTTAGAATGACACTTGAAAAATGAGATTGCTGTTCTAAATGCAAGAAATATGTTCCTACATGCAACTATGTGATGATAATGATAATGAATATATTTGACAAAGTGATAAATGATTTTGGATATACAATGTAAATGCTATGATATGAAGCTAAGATGATTCTACATATGCTCAAAGACTAACTAGGAATATGCTAATCTAAAATGCAACTATAAAGCAAAGTGTGATTCTACAATGCTAAATTTAAAGCCAAACATGATTCTATATGCAACTACAAAGCAAAACATGATTCTAACTATAAGACTCCAAGTGCTCCAATGCTTAAAGCTATTCTTGCATGATAACTCTACTCAAACGTGGGATGCAAAATACAATGGAAAAGGGTTGTATTTATAAGATTTTGCAAGCATCTTGTGATGTGGCAAAGATCGATGGTCCAGATTCAAACAAGAGGGATGAACAGTGGAGATGAAGAAAATCAAGAAGGTGTTCCCTTGACCAAAGACAACATGCCAAATGGATGAGGAATCAAGTGTGTGAAGAAAATATCATCTGTTTGAATGCCAAATGGGTGGGAGAATCAAGTGTGTGAGAAAAAGACCATGTGTTTGAAAGTTTTTTGAAGAAGTGTGTGAGGAATAAGCCATGTGTTTGAAAATAATTCTAATTAAAAATTATAATTATTTAATTTCATGTGACCTTGGTGAGGTGGCATGAAAAGTTGTAGACATGTGCTTGAATTCCTAATTTGGGATTAATGAAACTTAATTAAATAAAACAAGCTTATGAAAATTTGTTTATTTAATTAAATTAGAAGAATATGATTTTAGAATTGGAGAATTAAAGGATATGAACTATATAAATAAATTGAGAATTTATTTATATGTAGATGGAATATTAATTAAATAACTAGTATTTAAATAATTAAATGTCTGGACCAATTTTAGGTGTATACAATAAGATATATACATATATACATATGTATACATGTATGAGTTGATAGATGAAAATGTGCATACAAATATATTGATATATGTATACGTACGTATACATGTACATAGACGTGTGTATATATATATATATATAAACATATATATTTATAGGCATTATGATATGGTCGATCTATGATAAAGGCCAATTTAAATTTTATGAGCCATGGTCAATTTAATATAAATGCATCACTATTTTTAAAGTAGCACATTGCCAAGCAATGAAACACATTATCCAAAAGGATAATATGCGATGGAATCATTAAACATTGAATCTGCTGCTTAAAGTGTTTAAAGTGCATAAAGAAAAAGATATGAACCATAAAAATAGATGTGCTGGGTCAAAGAAATATACAAATCTATTTGTTTAGAGGTAGATTTACTCTTTATGTGTTGATTACTTAGTCTATGACCAAGTCGACTGAGAAATGTAATGTCAAATGAGTATTAACTGGTTCCTTTGTTTAACCACATGATTGAGAATAGGGAATGTGCTGTAAAATTGACACCATATTATGCATTCTCTTATCCATGTAGAAGTATTTATTTCCTGGAAATTGATTCATTGTTTTAATCATGTGCATAATTGAATTAGTCAAGTATAGTTGGCGTGCAAGAAGGTTGATCTATTGTTTACCAAGCTAAGTGTAAACTGAGAAGGCTGCCACCTTTTTCTATATGTGTTGAGTCAACTTGCATGGATGAAGTCGCATCATTTGGCTTGCCACTTCTATAGGAATTGATGTATCACTTTTTAGTATAAATAGATGAGCCTACTCTCTCATTTGGACGCTCGTTCAGGAGTTACATTCTATTGCTTTTATTCTGGAGATATATTTTTTTGAGTTAGAGTTATTTTGAGATATTGCATTGAGTGAATATAGTAATTGTAGGAAGCCTAGCAAGCTGACATTGGAAGGCTAAGAACCAAATTAGTCTATTGGATTAAGTGTTCAATAGGAATGAGAATCTATTCTCCTTTTATTTGTCTTTTGTTATGAAATAATGAATGTCTTGATTTATTTGTTTGGAATTGCATAAGAATGCTTGCATTAGTGAATCATACTATTTGCTTATGGAAAGGAAAATAATTTGTTTATGACTTCCTATGAAGTGTTTGTATAAACTCCATAATAGGAGAGTTTTTTTTTATCATTAGTATTATATATTAGGAATGATGAAACACAAATAGATTAAGGGTTATTTAATGCAAAGTTATTTGTCATACTAGAAAGCTTATATGTTATACCTAGGATTATATTATCCAATGATGGGGGAAACATATGTTTATGCTTAATGGGTAGAAATACCATTGTGTTTTGGGAGAGGGAATAGGTTATTTCTGAGGTTAATGACTACCTATTGAAGGAAAATACCTATGCATAGATTATAATGGCCTAAAGTCAAATCAAGCTTGAGTAATGTATGTGATTAGGATAACTATCACTCAAATTACTAAGTGAAAATAATTTTGCCAAAATACTGTGATCACCTTTGGATTTCTTATCAATTCACCGTGTTCCATTTATGCATTCTAGTTTAGGATTGTAGAGTCAACAAATTCTAGTTATGTAGGACACACCACTAAGCTCAGAATGGTTGTTGCTACAAGGTTACTCCGCCAATCTCTTTGTCAAAGGGTAGGGCCATCTATTAGATGATAGATGTGTAGGGGGCCACATTTGAGTCTATGGTTGGTGGAAAAGTGCTTGAGTGATGCTTCTCCTCCTCAACAGGAGACCAAGATTTGAAAGGAGATTCCTAGACCATCTATATCTATTGCTTTGAAGCTCAGTTGAGCTATGTATGTACTTTGTACAAAATATTTGGAAATATTGTAATATGTGGAATATTATTTTGGAAATGGAATAAAAATTTGAATTTGCTATTGTTGAACACCCAAAATACTGAGAGGGGGGGAGGGTGAATCAATGTTGTACTAAAAAATTCAGCTATAAACCATAAAAATATTAAAGAACATCTAACTGCATTTGTAAGTAAAGATATGAAAGATATCATAACATCACACAACATGTAAACACCATAATTTTTATGTGGAAAACCAAAAATGGGAAAAACCATGGTGAGGATTAGCTCACAATATATTATAACTAGTCATAAGATATTATAGGGGCACATTTCTAAGACACATTATACTTGAAAGGATCATAGCATGAAATGATTAAAAAATGGAGTGTGGCTCACTACCAAAAAATGAATTGATGGAGTGCACCTTTCATGTGCTAAATATAGTTCCAATTAAGCTTATAAACCCAAAAACTGCACTAGTTTATAATCACACAACATATACCGCAATTATGCTTAGACACAATTCATAGTAGTTTGCACACTATCACACATCACTAGTCGCACACCACATATGTGTCACACATTTAGTACAAAATTGTTTCATATATATATGCTATTAAATCCTTACACATCAATTAGGATAACCTAATTGGGTGCATACATAATTCAAAATAGCTTGTCGACTTAGACCAAAAATTCTTTCATGCTCAAAATAAGATGTGCAAGACATAAATCGGGTTGGAACGAACCTAAATAGGATCTCTTTAACATTCGTTCAAAGATATTAATATTCATACATCTTTATTCATGCTAGCCAGAGGAAAGCTTATACCACCTTGAACAACTCTAAGCAGAAAACTATAAGCCTATCTTTTGTCATTCATATCTTTTAGCCTATTTGATGTAGGAGCATCCAAGGAGTTAGAAAGCAATCTTGCATAAAAAAAATATAAGTTATTTTAAATCCAATAAGGGCTTGAAAGTTCTGATCATCATCAAGCTCCTTCTTTTGGGTGTTCAACATTATCGCTGTGACATTAAGTTGTCGCTGGGAGTAGGCAGTGGGCTATGTCGGAAAGTCGCGGGTTTTTATAACTCCACAACCTCTGAGTAAAGGTTCGTAAGTTTTGATATTTTGTGACTTAGTGATGGGGTTTCATCTGTGGGAGATTAACATTTTGGTAGAACGATGTCCCCTGTCCCACCAATGGTTCGATGGCTATAGTGAGTGAAGGAGCACATAGAAGTTACATTAGTAGGAATATTACACATCAGCGGGACTACATTTTCTATCCCTTTGATAGCTTGACATGCCATCAAGACTATCAATGAATTGAATCATGAAGACTTGGGAATATCGGTAGGACATGGAAGCAAGTTCCCCCGATAGAATGACAAGATATATATATCACAGGGAAATTGAGGTTTCAAGAAGACATGATATCTTGTCCCCGTGATAGGGCGACAATCATTATCGGTGAAAGGGAAAAGTGGATGAGCGATGGTTCAAAAAACCAAAGGGTTACATGTGGTAGCATGATATTGGGTATTTCACATCGTTATTGTGAAATACAACCTCATTGGCCAGCTCATGGAGATTTCTGATTATGATGTAACAATTTGGAGACTTCAATTGCTGATTGGATGATAATGGAAACTATGACATGAGGAGTAAGGCCGACCTGGAGATTTTGATAGAGATATAAACAAGGATGGAATTCCTGTGTGGGAGAGATGGGTTGGAGTATTAGAAGAACACAAAACAAAGAATAGTGAAGGAATTTAGATTTGCAATCTACAGATGCATGTAAGAAGCTCATAAGATGGCATGTAAATCTACAATGTCAGTCTAGTAATAAAGATCATTTTTTTGTGCAAACCTGGTTGTGCATTATTGTTCTATTTTGTAAGGGAAGGCCCCTTCATCAAGTGGTATTAGAGTAGGAGTTCTTGAGTTTATAACAAAGCACTGAACGTGAGGCAGTTATAGCAGGACCTATGAGTGTGGGTTAAGAACAAAATGCCTCCAAGATTTTCCAACCATGGTAGAGGTAGAGGAAGGGGTGCTGGAGGAGGAGATCCCCATAGAGATGAAATTAGATCCCTTAAAAGGTAGATGCAAGCCTTGCAAGAAGAGGTTCGAAGGGGAAGAGGAGCACAACAGGAAAGAGATGACAGTGATGATGAAACAAAAGAGGAATTGGAAGAGGAAGAACAAGATTAGATAGATCCTGAAGAGTTGATATTGCTAACAGCAGTATCTAGTCTACGAAAGAAATTGAAAATGGAAGTTTCAACTTTTAGTGGAAGCCTGAACCCAAAAGAATTGATTGATTGGATCAATGATATGGAAGAATTTTTTGAGTTTGAGGAGATAGAAGATCCTCACTAAGTAAAGTTTACAAAGACCAAGATAAAAGGTCATACAAGTATATGGTGGAAAGAGGTCCAACTTGAAAGAGGAAGACAAGGAAAGGATAAAATCTCCAAATGGGACAAAATGGTGGCAAAATTGAAGACACAATTCATTCCTTTGGATAATGAATTGGATTTGCTAAAGAAAATATAGAGTTTAAGACAAGGAACAAGGATAGTGAAAGAATACATAGAAGAATTTCACAAGGTTCTGATTCGAATCAGACACTCTGAGGTGAACAAAGAGAAGGTTGCTCAGTATATCAATGGGTTGAAGCCTAGTATACAGGAGGAATTAGCACTGGTAAGAATGACTACCATTGAGGATTCTTATCAATTCTCTCTAAAGGTTGAAGAGCGACTGAACAAGAGGTTTGAAAGCAAGAAAAGAGGAGGAGGTCGAGGTGGAAAGACTGGTAAACAACCATATGGAGGTCGAGGTGGTGATTATAAGAAAGGTGAAGGATCCAATACTAGTCAAGATTAGCCAAGAGATGACTCATATCAGCCTCGTGATCAGAATAGTGGAGATCAGAGAGGTAGAGGAAGGTCTGGGCATGGACTAGGAAGAGGAGATTTCATAGGAACATGTTTCCAATGTGGTGAAGAGGGACATAGGGTATATGAGTGCTTGTAACACCAAGAGAAGACAAACAAGAGGCCTAAAGGTAAGGCACAAGTAGCCCATGTAGATGAAGACACTCGATCCTCATAGTCTGAAGATATAGAAAGGGGTGAGCCCCTTGTCAGAAGGGCCTTGATGGATGAAGAGAAGGAGCTTGACCAAAGAAATAATTTGTTTTGCATTTGTTCTAAATGTGAAGGCAAGGTCTGCAATGTCATCATTGATGGAGGTAGCACTAACAATCTAGTGTCGAAAGAAATGGTCACCAAGTTACAATTGGAAAGGAGAAGGCATCTGAGTCCATATCAGATTGCATGGTTGTAGAAGGATCAAAGGGTCCTGGTCAGTGAATAATGTTTGATAAAATTCAAAATTGGTAACTACAGGGATGAGGTTTTGTGTGATGTGATACCCATGGATGCTTGTCACATGTTGTTGGGTCGACCATGGAAGTTTGATCGATGAGAAATGCACGATGGATATGTGAACACTTATTCATTAACGAAGGATGGAGTTCGACATAAGCTGAAGCCTCTGAAGGAAGCATATGAAAAGGTATGCAAAAATGCACAAATTTGTTTGGTTGATGGAAGAAAATTCTTGGAAGGTATGAGACATGAACACATGTGTTTTGCATTAAGTTAAAGAACTGAAAAAGAAGTTAGCAGTGAAGTTCCTGTAGAAGTGCATGGTTTGTTGGATGAATTTCAGAGTATTATTTTAGATAATGTGCCTGAAGGATTACCACCAGTAAGGAAGATTAGTATCAGATGGATCTGATTCCTGGAGGAAGTTTTCAAAATAAGGTAGCCCACAAACGACTCCAGTGGAGAGTGAAGAGTTGTTGCAAAATGGATTGATTAGGGAGAGTTTGAGTCCATGTGTAGTACCTGCAGTACTAGCACCTAAGAAGGATGGAGAATGGAAAATGTGTACTGATTCGAGAGCCATTAATAAGATTACCATCAAGTATCAGTTTCCCTTGCCAAGGATGGATGACATTATGGATTGCCTGAGTGGAGCTGAGTATTTTACAAAGATTCATATGAAGAGTGGTTACCACCAGATTCGAATAAGAGAAGGAGACAAATGGAAGACAACTTTCAAGACCAAAGAAGGCCTGTATGAGTGGTTAGTCATGCCTTTTGGGATGACCAATGCACCCAAAAATTTCATGAGACTCATGAATGAGGTATTGAAAGAATTTTTGGGTGAGTTTGTCATTTTTTACTTGGATGACATTTTTATTTTCAATAAGACGTTGGAGGAGCACTTGATGAATATTCAAGAAGTTTTTGAGAAGTTGAGAGAGAAGTTGTTGATCAACTTGAAGAAGTGTAGTTTTGTGAAATGTGAACTAGTGTATCTGGGATTTGTTATCTCAACAAAGGGTTTGAAAATGGATCCAGAAAGGGTAAAAACCATTATGGAGTGCCCAACACCAAGGAGCGCTACTGAGGTAAGATATTTTCATGTTCTAGCTAGTTTTTATCAAAATTTAATAAAAGGATGTAGTAGTATTTGTGCACCCCTAACTAAAGTAATGAGAGGGGATATAAAATAATTCAGATGGAGTATAGAGGCAACAAAGAATTTTGACTTGCTGAAGAAGAAGGTCACGAAGTAGCCAATATTAGCACTCCCAGATTTCAATAAAGTATTTCAAGTGGACTGTGATGCCAGTGGCAATGGCATTTGAGCTGTTCTAAGTTAGAAAGGTAAACCTACTGCTTATTTTAGTGAAAATTTGAATGATGCAAAGAAGAAATATTCTGTTTATGATCAGGAATTCTACGCCATAGTCCAGGCTTTAAAAAAGTGGAGACATTATTTGTTGCCAAAGGAATTTTATTTATTTATTGATAATCAAGATTTACAGTATTTGAATAGTCAGGAAAAATTAAATAAAAGGCATCTGAAATGGGTTGAATTTATGCAAAGTTATACCTTTGTTTTGAAGCATAGGAGTGGACGATCGAACAGGGTCACAGACACCTTGAGTAGGAGGAAAAACTTGTTGACATAAATGCAAGTTGAAGTTGTTGGGTTCAAGGAACTCACAAGCTTGTATCCAAAAGATCTTGATTTCATAGAAGCTTGGAAAGCTTGCAAGGAGCTTGTCACATTAGATAGGACAAGTTGGTTGAACAATACCATTCAAAATGACATGTTGTTTAGAAGGAATCAATTTTGCATTCCCAGGAGTTCGATGAGGGAAAAATTGATCAAAGAGAAGCATAGTGGTGGATTGGCAGGACACTTTGGTTGGGATAAGACCATTTCCATTGTTGGTGAACATTATTATTGGTAGTAGCTACAACAAGATGTGAAGAAGTTTATATAGGGTTGTCGGGTGTGTTAGTTGGTGAAGGACACTAGTCAAAATACTAGACTGTATCAACCATTACCTGTACCTAATAAGCCATGGGAGGATGTCAGCATGGACTTTGTTCTTGGTTTTCCAAGGATGCAACATGGTCATAAATCCATATTTGTGGTGGTGGAAAGGTTCTCAAAGATGGCACACTTCATTCCATGTCATAAGACCAGTGATGTTGTTCATGTTGTAAAATTATTCTTCAAGGAGGTGGTAAGACGACATGGTCTACCCAAGAGAATAGTTTCAGACCAAGATACCAAGTTCGTTGAAGATTTCTGGAGGATGTTGTGGAAGAAGTTGAAAATTGATTTAAAGTTTAGCTCAACACATCATCTGCAGACAGATAGAAGAACAGAGGTAGTGAATGGGAGTTTGGGAAATTTGCTAAGATGCTTGGTTGGTGACAAACCCAAGGGTTGGGATTTGGTTTTTCTGCAAGAAGTGTTTTCTTATAACAATTCAGTCAATAGAAGCACTAGTAGATCACCATTCCAGATTGTATATGGGAGTAGTATGAGAAATGCTACTGAATTGAGGATGATGGATAATGAAAGAAAGCATAGTGCTAAAGTTGAGGAATTTGCTGAACATATAAAGAATGTGCACGAGGAAGTTAAAAATCATATCAATAAGATGAATACATAGTACAAGGAGAAGGAAAATCAGAAGAGAAGGCATAAGGAGTTTTCTATTGGAGATGAAGTCATGGTTCATTTGTAGAAGGAAAGGTTCCCAGTTGGGACATACAATAAGCTAAAGATGAAGAAATTTGGACTGTGTAATATTTTGAAGAAACATGACTCAAGAAATGCATATAAGGTGGAATTACGAAGTGGGATTCATGTCTCACCTATATTTAACATTTCAGATTTGACCTAGTATCATGAAGGAAATATGGAGCATGAATTGGCAAAGGCATAGTGGAGTGTTCCAACACCTGCAATAGAAAATGAAGAGATTGAAGAGATCCTAGATAGTCGTGTGGGAAGAAGTACCAGGAATAAATAATATAATAACTATCTGGTGAAGTGGAAAGGAAGGCTAGTTGAAGATTCAACTTGGTTGCCCAAGTCAAAGGTTAGCCATCTTGGCTTTCCTCTAACTCCTATGAAGTGACAGAGTCACTTTCAAAACTACCCCAGGTGTCTGATGCAAGAGCATCCAATGGGTCAGAAAGCAATCTTGCATCAACAAAAACAATATGTTATTTTAAATCTAATAAGGGCTTGATACTTCTGATCAACATCAAGTTCCTTCTTTTGCATGTTCAACATTATAGCTGTGACATTAAGTTGTCACTGGGAGTAGGCAGTAGGCTATGTCGGCAAGTCACAAGTTTTTACAACTCCACAACCTCTGAGTAATGGTTCATAAGTTATGATCTTTTGTGACTTAGCGATTGGGTTTCATTCACGAGAGATTAATATTTTGGTGGGATGATGTCCCTTGTCCCAACGATGGTCCGATGGCTATAGTGAGTGAAGGAGCGCATAGAAGTTACATCAGTGGGATGACATTCCTTGTCCCTCTGATAGGGCGATGTCGGTAGGAGGTTCTCTTATCGATGTGACTACATTTGTTGTCCCTCCGATAGCCCGATAGGCCATCAAGACTATCAATTAACGACATCAAGAGGACTTGGGAATATCGACAGGACATGGAAGCAAGTTCTCCTAATAGAATTCCAAGATATATATATTGTAGGGACATTGAGGTTTCAGGCATACATGATATATTGTCCCAACAATAGGCTGACGATTGTGATTGGTGAAAGGGAAAAATGGATGAGCGATGGCTGAGCAAACTAGAGGGTGACATGTGGTAGCACAATATTGGGTATTTCACATCATTTTTGTGAAATACAACCTCATTGGATAGCTCGTGGACACTACTGATTATGATGTAACGATTTGGAGACTTTGATTACTGATTGGATGATAATGGAAACTACGACATAAGGAGCAAGGCTGAAATGGAGAGTTTGATAGAGAGATAAGCAAGGATGGAATTCCTATGCAGGAGAGATGGGTTGGAGTATTAGAAGAACATATAGAAAAGAACAGTGAAGGAATTTAGATCTATAATCTGTAGATGCATGTAAGAATCCCATAAGATGGCATGTAACTCTGTAATTTCAGTCCAGTAATAAAGATCATTTCTGCTATGCAAACCTAGTTGTACATTGTTGTTCTAGTTTTTAAGGGGAGGTCCCTTCATCACTATTCAACCAAAAATGATGAAAACTTGTCCATAGATGCATTTAATAGTCCCGAATAATATACTAAAATCACATAGGCCGATATTCTACTATGAGTAATTCTAAACCAAATTACCGGATCAGGATAACAAAACAACTGTTTATCGGATGGAAAAAAATAAATGTTGGCATCAATGATAACACACCAAAGGGATTCTTCTTCATTCTTCCAAAAATATCCCCCTTTTTCATTGATGGCAACATGTGCCAAAAATTAATCTCCAAAAATATGAACATAAATTGTACAAACTCCCCCTTTCAAGTGTATGCCAAAAAAAAATTCAAAACTTCTCCCTCTTGGGGTTTCAAAACTTATCAAAATTTCTCACACACCAAAAAATTATCCCCCTTTGACATCAAGGACAAATGGTGTGCCAAAGATAAATTTACAAAATAAACTAAAATAACAAAAAAAGCTCTTAACCAGAACTAGGGGCACCTTCTAATTCCTTGAGAATGGCTTCCCAAATAGGTTTTCCTTCATCCCAGATCCCCTTCACTTTGACAAGAGATTTGAGCAATGATTCCAAATCTACTAATGTTTCTTCACCTTCTTTTGGAGTGGATGGATCAACATTTATCTTGCCAATTTTCTCTACATCTAATAAGGCACTTGAAATTGGAATATGTTTGGACTTCACCAGATCTCCAAGTTGTCCAAACCGTCTTATTGCATCCTTTTTTCACCTTTGTAAGGTGAAAAAATTATTCTATAGGTCTAAGTTAGAAGTCTAGGAGGCATAATCTCTGTCATCTACAACTTTGTAGGCTCTAGAGGCATTTGTAAGTTGACTCTATTGATTCCATTAAGTATTTAATACCTCAAGTGGCATCTGATCACCGCATGCAATAAAAAAATAAAATTTGAGCTTCCTCTTCACATTCCTATACCTCTCTAAACATTACATCACCAATATATGTGTGGTTGCCAATTTTTCCTAGAATACCAATAACCTTTTCTCCAATAACCTTGTCTCGACCTCTTTTTCAATTTTCTCCTTTAGACTAGAGGTATATTCTTTGAGTGAATCAACCAAGAGCATTAGATTCTCAATAGGAGCTAAGGAGTCATCAATTGTAGCACTGGGAGTTGTATCCTACAAAGCCTTGATGGCATCTTTTATTAGTTTAGGCCCTTTCTGATAAGTTTCAACAATTTCCTTTTTATCAGAGTTAAGAAAGGTACTACAAAGCTCTATCCTTTCAATTAGTGAAATCTTATTTAGATCCACATAGCCTAGATGAGATGGGACTAGAATCAACTATGGTGGAAGCACATGATGGATCCTGGTCTATCTTGAAAAATACCCTTAAGAGTACTTCCATATGATTCTCCGGATGGCATTGATGGCTCAATGGTCTTTTGAGATTCTTCTTGATTTCTTCCAACCACTGTTTCTTCCTTGTTTTCTTCTTTATTTTCCTCTTCTTCCTCTTTAGAGGGATTCTCTGATGCTTTGTTTTTTATTTTCTTTCTTCTTCTTGTCCTCATCATCCTTTATATCATCACTCTTTTCATCTTTTATGTCTTCTCCATCATTTTTATCTTCTTCACCATTGTTTCTGGTATTCTCATGATGTTCTTGTGGATTATCACCAATAGCATTGTTATACTGATCTTGAGTATGTTCTCTGGTTGTATCCTTTATGTCATCCGAAGGAGAAAATGTCTCCAGAGAAGCATGTATATCATCATACTTACCCAAATGTGATGTCCTTTCAATGAAATGATCCTTTACTTCTTTACAAATAATGGAGGGTAACATTTCTTCTATGTTAATACCCTTGTCTTTAACAGGCTCCTGTACTTGAGCTGCATGAGATGAAGAACCAAAACTCATCCCAATCTTCTCTTCCATGTCTTAAATTGTAGAAAAAGTCTCTAGCTTCAACCTTTTCGCACTTCCTTTTTCTCTTGTCATGAGAATGGTGACTCTCTATTTAACTTTGAAACTCTTAGAATATTCTACTAATAGGGTAGCAGTGTCATCCCGAGACAGGGAGGATCCATATGCATTCAAGGAATCAAAATTAATCTTGTCATCAATATTTACAACTTCATGCCTTCTTTGTACTAAAGCTTTCCATACATTGTCAATTACCTTATTTCTCATATCTTCCATACTCTTATAAAAAATAACCATGTATTGAATGAAAGCATTTACAACTGTTTCCTTTTCTTCTCCATTAACTTCATCAAATAGTAGCTAAAAGATCTTCTGATTATATCATATTATTTACTAAAGGTTCCAATCTTAAAGGAGAGTAGTCTCTTACCGAAGGAGAGTTGGGATTTTCCTGCATAGGTTCTAAAGCACCTTCTTTACCTTTCTTTTCATGCACATGAATTATGAATGTATTTTCTTCCTCTAGCTCCTCTTCATCAAAAGAGTCCACAACATTTTATGTTTCAGCTACTTGTGAGATATCTTCATTGTTGGTGGAGGCACTACTTCTATTCCTTTTAAATTATCTTTCTTCTTGTAAGCCAAGGTCAATCTCCTCTTGTACCACATCACTCATGTTCCTTTTTCTGTTAGCCTTTTTATTTATTCTTTTTTCAAGGGTAGTAGAGCATGCAATAGGGAGTATATTCTTCCTTTTAGAAGCTCAGGTGTTAGGTCTGATGGAAGCAGTTACATTAACTGCTGCTAGAGCACTGTGTTCTACCTTCTTTCTTTTTACTGCTGCAACTACACTAGGTGTAGTAGAGGTAGTAGTGGAAGATGATCTTGCTAATTTTCTAAGTTTGGAGGGCACTCCAACATCTTTAGCCCTCTTCTCTATTGCAACTTCCCTTAACCTCTCAACATCATCCTTAGAAAGTGTATGCATTTGTAAATATGCCTCAACATTCTTATTTACCCTTTTAGCTCTTTGAGGTGCTGAAGTCTCCAAATGCACTTTAGATGACTTCTCCTCATATATAACATGCTGGGACAGAGAGGGATCCTTAGGGATGTTTAGAAAAATCTCAACGAGTCCCTCAACCACCTACTCATCAATATCATATCCTAGAGGTTCTATCCATAGATTCCTAGGTTCTACTTCCTCTATAATGCACTCATCAATGGATTCTAGGAAGGTTATATCATTTGCATGTTTTTCTACTAGGATATTTGGAATTCTCTCTTTCATGCATGTCATTCTGGAAAACTACAAAATGTAGGTAGAGCATTATGGGTTGTGCCTTGAATTCTCTAATGCTACTCAAATAATGAAAAATTTGATGTGCTATTGTGTTAGGGTTAGAAATGGAAGATGTCTAACAATTAAATGCAGATTTAATTAATAAACAAATAAACTAAAACACACATATAATAAATTAGAACATAGAGAATTTAACGTGGTTCACCCAATCCGGGCTACATCCACCAAACTACAACCATCCAATGATTTTATTATCCAGTGCAAAAACCTATTACAATCTTGTGAATAATCACATTTTTTATCATACTGTAACCCCCATCTGAACCCCTTTTTAACAAGCTTAGAAGCTTCCAGATTTGGTTTCTACAAAGTTGGTTTTTTTCCTTTTTTGTTGATTTTTCCCTTTTTCAGTGATGACGCGAAAAAGTAGGAGGAAAAATTATCTCCGGGGCTGTTGCCCCCGAACCCCTGCCCAGGGCCTGACTTGACCTCGGACACTAGAAAGGATACATGCCAGGGTGTACAATATAGCATGATCAGTTGCCACATACCAACAATCTCCCACTTGGAGACTAATCAGGCTCCACACCAACACAATCTCCCACTTGGAGACTGATTCTGGATGACACTGTTGCACTTACAACTCCCATTGTAAATAAGTACCTTGGAACCTGCTGCTCTGTTATACTTGAATTAAACCTTGAAGGCCAACTAAAGCTGAAGAGGAGTTCAGATTCTCCCTTCATAAACATATCTGTTGGATTGACATCTGTATGTATCTTGTCCAGCTTGACTTGTCCATCCCCAACACCGACTAAATGAAATGATATCTCAACTATATGTGCTTTGTTTTAGAATGCAAGGAAAAATTATTTGCAAGATGTATAGCACTCTCACTATCTGTAAACAAGTAATTTCTAGCCTGTTGTTTGCCCAACTCATCCATGAAAAGTTGCAGCCATATCATTTCCTTTTCCGCCTCTGTTGCAACAACATACTCTGCCTCTATGGTGGATAAAGCAACCACCTTTTGCAATCAAGAAATCCAACTCACTGCTGTCCCACCAACTGTAAATACATAACCTATCATACTCTGCCTGTAATCTATATCCCCTACCAAATTTGAGTCAACATAGCCTTTTAAATCAGTATTAGAGCCCCCAAAACATAAACATTTATTGGATGTACCTCTCAAGTACTTGAGAATCCATTTTACTGCATTCCAATGCTCAACTCCCAGGATGAATCAAATACCTGCTAACAACTCCTATGGAATGTGCAATATTTGGTCTCATGCATACCATGAGTACATTAAACTACCTACAACTGAAGCATATGGTACATTGGACATTTTTTCTTCCTCCTCTTGTGTCTTTGGACACATATCCTTAGTCAATTTAACATGACTAGGCAAAGGTATGCTGACAACTTTTGCATTCTCCATATGAAATCTCTGCAACACCTTTTCAACATAATTAGCCTGAGATAAAAACAATTTTTTGTTTTTCCTATCTCTACAAATTTTCATACCGAGGATTTGTTTTGCTGCCCCCAAATCCTTCATAGCAAAATATTTTTCTAACTGTTGTTTTAGCTCACTTATGTGATCCATGTTAGACCCTGCTACAAGTATGTCATCAACATATAAACATAAAATAATGTAGCTATCATTATCCAACCTCTTAAAATAAACACAATGGTTAGAATTACATCTGTTGTAGCCTTGCTCACCCATAAAACTATCAAATTTCAAGTACCATTTCTGAGGTGCTTGTTTCAAGCCATATAAGCTTTTCTTCAATTTGCACACTAGTTTCTCCTTACCTTTGACCTTAAATCCTTGTGGCTATTCCATATATATTTCCTCTTCCAAATCACCATGGAGAAATGTTGTTTTAACATCAAGCTGTTCTAAATGCAAATCTTCAGCAGCCACAATACTTAAAACAATACGAATAGAAGTCATTTTAACAACAAGAGAAAAAATCTCATCAAAATCAATACCCTTTTTCTGTGCAAATCCATTTACAACTAATTTGGCTTTAAATCTCTTCTTACCTCCATCCTCCTCTTTTAGCCTATAAACCCATTTGTTTGGTAAAACCTTTTTACTTGCAGGAAACTTGCATAATTCCCAAGTCTGATTTTTCAGCAAGTAGTCCATTTCTTCTTCCATTCCATGCTCCCATTGAACCTTGGTATCCACTTGCATAGCTTCATCATAATATTCCAGTTCACTGGCATCGGTTAACAAAATAGTAGACAAAGAGGGAGAGAATCTTTTTGGAGGTCTACTTATCCTTGAAGATCGTCTAACATTCACAGGAGTTTGTGGTATTTGTTGTTGCTGTTGTTGCCCAGCATGAGGAACCACTGAAACATCATTGTTTAGAATATCATCCAACACTGCATAATTATTTTCTTTTTTCTCATGCTGCAACAACATATCTTTGTACAACACTTTCTCATTGAATATGACATCCTTGCTTCTCACAATTTTTTGATTTTCAAAATCCCAAAGCCTATAACCAAATTCATCAATGCCATATCGAACAAATATACATTTCTTTGATT
Organism: Sequoia sempervirens; assembly: GCA_007258455.2. NCBI lineage: Eukaryota > Viridiplantae > Streptophyta > Pinopsida > Cupressales > Cupressaceae > Sequoia > Sequoia sempervirens. Next base: position 573,550,497 of record VDFB02271358.1, read on the forward strand.
TTTCATCAAGCTTGGTTCTATTTTCAGAATCTACATGTGCAAATGCTTCACAACCAAAGGTTTTGAGAAAAGAATAACTCACCTTCTTACCTTTCCATGATTTCTCTGGAATACCACAACCCAAAGGATTAGAGGGACCTCTATTAATTAAATAAACAATAGTGTTTATAGTCTCTGCCCACATTTTTAAAGGAAACCCAACATGCAATCTCATAGTCCGTGCACGCTCCATTATTGTTCTATTCATGCACTCAACCACTCCATTTTCCTGTGGAGTCCTTGGAACCATTTTCTGCCTACGAATACCATTAGAGGAACAATAATCTTCAAAATATTTTCTGCAATACTCACCACCATTATCAGATCTGAGACATTTTAGCTTTTTACTCATCTCATTCTCAACCAAGCTTCTCCATTTTTTAAAAGTTTCAAATACATCAGATTTTTTCCTAAGGAAATAAATCCATACCTTTCTAGTTGCATCATCAATGAATGTAACATAATACATAGAGCCACCAAGAGAAGATACCTGAGTTGGTCCCCATACATCCATATGCACAAGCTCCAATTTTTCATCTCTCTTTTGCTTCCCATCCTTGAGAAAACTTACTCTCTTTTGTTTTCCATACACACAAATTTCATAGAAATCCATATTAACACATTTTAGACCTGGTAAAACATTATTTGAATGAATTAATTTCATACTTTTTGCACTCATATGCCCAAGTCTATTATGCCACAGTGCTGATTCAAAGTCCACAACAACTATATGATCTTCTACCTGCTGAATTGCAACAAATGTTCCTAAACATTGACCTTTTTCCATAACAATTAAAGTAGAAGGAACAATATGACTTGTACAAAGATATAAGGTGCCTAATTTCACACCTTTTTCTACCACTAAGGCACCCTTTGTGACCTTCCAATTTTTATCACTAAATGTAACAACACAACCTTCATCATCTAGTTGCCTTGTTGAAATTAAATTTCTGCTTAACTTTGGAACATGCCTTACCTCATGTAGTAGCCAATGATTCCCATTCTGCAAATTAATATTGATTCTTCCCTTTCCAACAATTTGAAAGGGTTCATTATCTCCTAAATAAACCAACCCAAAATCCCCTTGGACATAATCCCATGAAATTAGGTTCTAGTGTCTTCAATGGGAAATACATGATTTGGAATTTGTGAGAATGCGCCCATGGGGTCAATTTCATAAACCTTCCATGATAATCTTTTGAATTTCAGTCTAGGTCTCTTAGAGGTCTCAACAATGGTTGGTGTGGCCATTTTTCCCTCAATTCACTTATAAGTGCTAATGCAAATTACTTCTAATGCAAACCCACAAAGTATAGATAGTTGTAAATACCTTTTTCACGCTTCGATGAAAACTATGGTTTGATGCTAGATGCTTTGAATCACCTTTAACACTCCTTCAACTTGCTCTACTCTTCTCCAAATGTGTAAAAGTGATTTAACTCGATTTAGAATTTCACTTTATACCTTACAAATCTTCCCTAACTTCATATTTATTGCATTTTATCTTCAAAAAGTGATAAAAACCTTATGAATACTTTGTAAACCATAAAATGCTCTAGAAACCTTCAAATTAGTAGATTTTTTGTTGGAATATTTTTTAGCACCTTCAAGATGACATTTTACATCACATATCTTCGTGCCGCTGCTTAACACTTCAAATATTAGGGATTTGTTCGATCTCTTTCTAATTTCTCCCCTTAAATCCACTACTGAGTTTAGTTTTTAGAAGAAATATATGCACTAGATGTAGGTATAAATGCATTTGATTCATCCTTATTATTAGGCTCTTCCTTCTTCTTCTAGACCTTCTCCATTTCCTTCTTAACTTTAGTAGGATCGATATTCTTTACTGGCTTATTCCTCTATTTCAGATTATTTTTCCTTCCATTCTTGCTTCTGCAAAATCTTGAAATATGTCCTAGTTTGTTATAGGTATGGAACACAACATTTCTTTGACCAAACTGATTTGAATTCATTCTTGATTTGCACTGGTTAGCTTTATGACCAAATACATTACATGTGTAGCAATAGCTTTAAAAAGATTGAATCATTCTACTAATATTAAATCTATTCATCATCATCATCTGAATTCTGCACTTAGTAGCTCAATGTCCAAATTTATTGCATGCAAAGCATTGTCCAGAGAAGAATCCAACATTATGTTTCATTCTACTTCTACATTTTGTTGCCCTATGACCAAATTTATTGCATGAAAAAAAAATGCCATGAAAGATGGATACCTTTGAGCATTAGTCTGTTTGATAAGAGGCCTTCCAGTATTTCTTCTTTGGTTCTTGTTATGTCTACCATTTCCTTGAGTCTGCCTTTGATTGTCGGCCTTGTTATATGTCTAATTTATCTTTGAACTTTGTCCTTCTTCAAGTCCCAAAGCACTTTTATCCTTAGAAGGTTTCTGAAATGCAATCAACTCATCAAGCATTGTAGTACTTGTTTTGAGTTTGTCCTCATGAGCTCTTTCTTTCTCCAAGTTAGACCTTAGGGTTACCACTTCTTGTTCAAGCTTTGTACATTCATTAGTCTTGCTCTGAATTTAAGCTTTCTGACAATCCTCAATTCTCTTCTTTTCTTCCACTTGCAATTTTAGTCTGGTAATATCATCATTTGCTTTCTTCAACCGATCACTGACTTCTATATGCCTTTCTTTAAACTTCTTGATTTACTCTCTTAGATTTTTGATGCATTCATTTGCTTCTTTCGGGTTCACCTTTAGAGTTTCTCTCTCACTTTCAATTCTATCTAGGTATTCAAGAGTAACATTAAGTTCATCTTTGTCAGTTGTGCAATCATCTCCAGTGAATTCATTTCTAGAGATTTATTTTGGAGGAATAAGATACCTTTTTTTAGCCACGTGTTCAATCTTCAAGATCTTCCTCAAGCTGTTGGCCTTTTCTAAAGGTACCAAGCTCTGATACCAATTCTTGAACACCCAGAATACTAAGAGGGGGGTGAATTAGTATTCTACTAAACAATTCATCTAGAAGATGTCCAAATATTAAAGCACATCTAATTGCATTTGTAAGTAACTTATAAATATGAAAGAGATCATAACATCACATAACACATAAACACCAAGATTTTTATGTGGAAAACCCAAAATGGGAAAAACCATGATGAGGATTAGCTCACAATATATTATAACTGGCCATAAGATATTACAAGGGCACACTGCTAGGACACACTATATTTGAAAGGCTCATAGCCTAAAATGATTACAAAATGGAGTGTGGCTCATTGCCAAAAATTGAACTGATGGAGTACACCTTTCATGTGCTGAATATAGTTCCAATTAAGCTTAGAAATGCAAAAATTGCACTAGTTTATAGTCACACAACATATACTGCAATTCTGCTTAGACACATAACTCATACATATAAGTTTGCACACTATCACACATCACTAGTTGCACATGACATATGTTTCACACCTTCAATACAATTCTTTATATATATATATATATATATGCTATTACATCCTTTCTTTATATATATATATGCTATTACATCCTTACACATGAATTAGGCCGACCTAATTAGGTGTATACATAATTCAAAATAGCTTGTCAACTTAGACCAAAACTTCTTTTGCGCTCAAAACAAAATGTGTAAGACATAAATTGGGTCAGAACAGACCTAAAAAGGACCTCTTTAACATCTGTTCAAACATATTAATCTTCATACCACTTTATTCATGTCGGCCAAAGGAAAGCTTATACCACCTTGTACAACTCTGAGCAGAAAACTGTATGCTGATCTTCTATCATTTATATCTTTCAGCCTATTCAACTAAAAATGCTAAAAAATTGTCCACATATGCATTTAATAGTCTTGAATAACATAATGAAATCACATAGGCCGATATTATACTATGAGTAATTTTAGACCAAATTACCGGATCAGGATAACACAAACACTGTTTACAGGATGGACAAAAATTGTCACCAAACAATGTTGGCAGATCAATGAAAACACACCAAAGGGCTTCTTCTTCATTCTTCAAATAGTTATGTCATCTATATTCATTTGTTATACTTTAAGAAAAATAATTTTTTTATTGAAATGTTTATGAAACATAATTTATTTACTTGAAAATGAAAACTTAGGAAATTTACTAGCGTGAATAAGTGGCATGTTATAATTACAGTGATTGTGCATCATCAACCTATTCTAAATCAACACCAACATCTTTTGAAGTAGTATCAATAGATAAAGATTTCATAGAATTAGAAAAAAATAGTTAATATTCCTAAACAACAAGAACACATAGCAATATCATGTGTTCATGACAAGTCATATTTAGTGGTCATTGAGTAGAGGATACATTATTAGGGAAAAGGATTAGACCTTGAAAATACCTTCACAATGTTGGGGGAAATATTGTCTAATGAAAACATCAACATAAGGGGAAAAAAGGATCCTTATGATGGAAATGCTGTCAACACTACAACTAGTCATATCATGAATCATCATCCACCCATCATCTCATACACAAATTGGGACCAATATAAGAAGAAATATTCCTATCAAAGCAAGGAGAATATCATCAAAGAAAATGAAGTAGTAAAGCAAAGAGGAAAAATAAAATACAAATGGATACCAAAGAATACACAATAAAATCATCCCAATCCTACTCCATTAGTCAAAGAAACTATGGGGAAAAGTCAAAAAGGGAAACACATCAATCAAAAATGTCCTCAAATACAAAAGCATGCTTCTCTAGTGATGAATAAAGTATATCAAGTGGTTGGTCCTAATTTCATGAAAACCACTATATCTACTCATCATTTCTCATCTTCCCAAGTTTGGAGAGTCAAAGGTTCCAAACCATCGACCAATCCATCTCATATTCCTTCATGCATGAAATCGTGCACTCCATTCATGATATCCAATTCTCACGTTAACCATGTGTTGGCAACTAATCTTCATCATAAGGATTCCGAAGGCACTATATAGTGATGGGTGCACATAGACATGGTTAATTTTGGTGCCAACCAGGTAGATTAGAGTTCTTTGAAGTTGCATTCAAGTGCTTGTGTCTTAGAAAAAAAAATTCTTCAAGCAAGATACATTGGCACATTATGAGAGTGGCCTCTACATTAATACCCCTAGGTGGTTCAACATGAGGGTAAAATTTTCAAAAAAAAAAAAAAATAAAGAAAATAGTAAAAATAAAAATCATCCTCCAGTGAAAAGCACTATGGTGGCGCTTTAGGCAAGTACTATGATGAAAAATTGGAAAACATGCATCATGAGTAGAATCAAGCATCTATATGATCCTTTTAAGATGAAAGTATCTCATCCTTGTCATGATAAGTCCAATTTTCCCTCCATCCATCCAATCTAGCTCTATCCAAATATTCTAGTTTGTTTTGATCTTGACAAAGGTTCGACATATACTTCAACTTTACTCATGGAAATATCTCAACAAGCTCTTTACAATTTGTCTCATGAAGTCCCATTTCCCATATCTAGCATGATAAAAATATATTCAACTCTTCACATATACATTACCTATCTTGGTGTGTCCATTAAATTATGAAACATTACTAGACATTAGGGGTAGGTTTTTTGCACTCTTGTTTTCGGATAACTCTTGATCCATGTCTTATATCTCACAATGTGATATCAACATCATTATCTAGGTATCATTTATCTCAAAACTATCAGAATCCAAAAACACTTGCAAAATAAAAAATCCAAAAAAATTCAAAAAACTATAAGGTTTAAAATCCAAAACATCCAAAACATCATCAAAATCCCTAAACATGTCAAAACATCAAAAAATAAAAAAACATACCTTGTCAAACTATGTTGTCTTTGATCTTGAACATAGGAAAGACCATCATTGATGTGCCCATGAGACAAATTAGGTCAGTCTTTAGGAGTTTGTCACAATAATCTAACAATCCATCAATGTTCATATCTCATCAATAAACGGTTACTGGGCAAAGTTAGTTGAACTACATGGTCACTACATGTATAACATAGACAAGGCTAATATTTGATAAGTCCTCAAGGCCCTAGGTCAATCCCTCTTAGGTCTTCATTAAAACTCAAAAAACATAAAAAAAATTGAAAACTTGAAAAATTCTAAAAAAGCCTCAAATAATTGAAAACCTAAAGATTCACATATACCCAAAAATACCAAAAATAGCCTCAAAATATTGTAAAACATCAAAAAACATTGAAATATTCCAAAAAATTCCAAAATCACCCATCCCATTTCACTTTCACTTGGAATAAACTTCCATTCATAATAAATCAATCATCACCATCAAGCTTTGGTAAAAAAAGTGGAAAGAAGTGTGGCAATTTATGAAGTGTGAACCTAAATGTAAAACTCTAAAGTCTTGATCGCGAGTAAACAAGTCGGTAAAATTTGTATCAATGACTTGTCAAACAATTAGTCTTAGCCAACATCCACTAATATATACTAGGATACATCTTTCCTACAATGGGCATCATCTTTATCAATAACTTTGGATACTTATCCTAAACAAAACACATTACTTTGGCATGAGATATAAATACTAATGACTATTTGTTTTGATCTTTTCTTATGGTTTTTCTTTTTGACCTATTCTGAGGACCTCTCAATGATGTCTACCAAAATGATTTACAAAGAAAGGAATGGGGCATAAAACATTATCTTTCATTTGCTATGCTTGTTGGATGTTCTTGTAAAATAAATTTGGGGAATAATTGCTTTGTTGTGTGTAGGGAGGTCATTTTGAATAGATTGTTGACTATTGTGTATGCTTTGGTCCGAAATATTGTAAACTTATAAACTACATTCCAACAAGGTTTATGTATGTCAAGGTGTAAGCAAGGATTATCCTATCTATTTGCAGAGTCAAAGTCCATCACACTAGGTACAAAGACATCTTGGTTATCGATACATTGATGCATTGTATCTATGTGTTATATCAAAAATAAGAAATGAAATGATGAAGTATCCCAATCCCTGAAACAAGAAAATCATCAATCTTGTCACCCTATCTAATAAAGTATAGAAGACTCATAGAATTTTTGGAATTCTGAATCAATATTGAAATCAATGGTTAATCCATTCATCTTAATCTTCCATCTTCTTTTCGGGCTAAGCTAGTATACTGATGCTAAAAAATAATAATAATAATGCACCCATCTTGAATCAACAAATCATTAGCATACACACATCTTGCATAATAATAATCATCATCATATCATATGCGTGAAATAATCACATGGGAAATACACAAAAAAATGCATCCATCTCATGGCATGTCATATCGAAAGATACTGAAAAAGAGCATAAAACATCCATTGCATTGCATCCATAACATAAATCATACATTGCATATCATATAAACAGATCACATCATAGATCATACATCACATCATATCATGTGCATAAATAAAGAAATACATCCATAATATAAAAATTTTCCTACATCCTTAGCATGTGCATCCATACATGAACATAAATCATGAAATAAATGAAACACCATTTCATAATCGAATTGGGCCATCTCATATATATCTCAAAAAATGACTGTCATGATACAAAATCAAAATCAATGTGTAAATTTCATCAAAAATAGATATACAAGAGGCTATCAAAAGTCAGTCAATGAATGTATAAACATGTAACATATCAGGGGTGTACATCCAAAAATGTATACAAAATGTGAGGCTAGCCTTGGCTCTGTCTGTCATCATGGTGAGATTGGTCCTGCTAGTTACTCGATGGCTGTCAGTGGCAACTCCCTAAGGGCTTCTTGAATGAGCATCCTACTAAGCCACTTAGCGCAACTATACTCTTATAATAGTTTGGTTGTCACCACTCTCAGGGGACATCTCAGTGGTATAATTTCTGGTAATAAGAAGCCTTGACAACATCATATATGTACAAAATTGTAGGTACGCTGCCCTATCCTGCTTGGGCTTAGAACTGTGCGCTAGCCTCTAGTTGCACCCAATGTCCTGTCTCCTAAGAAAGATGTAGATCCACCTACTATCTCTACACCCACTTCTGGTCACACTCTCCCATGACCCTCCGAATCTCTATGTGGGTTGCATCCCACTCCTTGTCAACTATTGGACGTGCTAACGAAGCTAGTCCCTCTTTGCAGTAAGTGCCAAAATCTAAGCATCCAGAGGGTCAAGACCCTATGCCTGCTGCTACTGTTGGCATGGTGGTGATGGTGGTCTCAATGGATGTACCAATGACACACACCTTGACACCTATCTATCATGTCTTGGCTACCGACCATCATGTCCTGGCTACTTCCCATCATGTCTCAGCTACTGTCCATCATGGGGAGGCTGCTAATGCCAACTTCCACTAGGTGTCATAGGCAGGTGTAGTACCTAAATCATACAGTCCACTGATGTATACCCATGGTTGTGGGACAAGCTATTAAAAACTTCTATCATCACTTGAGGTGGAATCTATGGCCCCTAGTCGGTATCTCTAGTGGTACATGCAAACATAGCTCAATACTCCTTGGGGAAGACATCTTGAACCTCCCCAAACTATTGAGAAACCTAATCTAGGAGGTACCTCTCTATTGTCCAGTGCTCTTGACCCTGCATATATCTAGTTTTTCAGGAATAAAATATCTTCTCATGATCATCGAACCATGGTAGTGCCTGCAACCATGGTCTCCAACAAAACACTACCATGTCATCAATAACTTGTCTCTAGTATGGGATGCCTGCTGGACTTATATGATGCAACATAGTCATGGCCCCATATTGGTAGACTATAGGATCATCCACATTAATATTTTCCAATGTGATAATCGGTCTAAGCATGATAACGTGCTCCCAAGCCCAAATCTGTAGAAGTGTAACCCTAGCTCCTATGCTCAACCCTTGCATGTAGATGACCTAATGCATATCATGATATAGAGACACAAGTATCACTGAACCCCAAGCAATGCAATTCATATCTGATATCATCTATGACTAGGAAAGTCCCTAACCAATGATGAAACCTAAAACTTTCCTATTTGGCATGAGAACTCTGCAAGTCAAAGCTCCAATAATCAAGGTCAAGTCTAGTGCCTATCCTCTGTAGTCCTACAATTCAATCTATGTAGTCTCTATCCAGAGGGTATCTACACTAAGTATGTCATAACAAGAAATCATCCCGATGTCCACATCATAGAAAACCCACTCACCATGAATTGAAACTCGTAGGATGCACTAGACATCCTCTAGGGTAACAGTCATCTCTCTAGTAGGTTGGTGGAAAGATGAAGTCTCACTATGCCACCTCTCAATCAGTGCTAACATCATGGCTAAATATGTCTTGATCTTGGGTATGTGTGTCACAAAACCCAACCCAACCGCCTCGAGAAACATCCTCACTTGGTTAGTCAAATCATGAACATATGAAAAAATGCTAGGTCTATGCTCCCTAGAATGAATCATTCGAATGATCTCCTACACAAATGAAGCGCATCACATCAAAATTTCCAAAAAACTTATAAATTTTAGGTTCAAAGGCGTAAGTTGCAAAAGTGCCTCTATTTTCGAAAGCACAATGATATTCAATGAGCTACACTATACCAAAAATTCAAAAGCGATGGTATTTTCAAAAGCGCATCAATTTTTCAATAGCGATGCTAAGCTAAAAACTTAAAAGCGACTCTCCTTGCAAAAGCATGACACTATTTCAATAGCATTGTTGAACCCTGAAATCTACTGTGCTATCCTATGCAAAACTGTGTCGGCTTTTCAAAAGTGACGCTAAACCTAACCAAGAAAAAGTGATGCTATTTACAATAGCGTCACTACTCTGACAAAAGCACTGCTAACTAGGACAAAAGCGACACTATATATCGACACTATTGTTTGACCTTTTTGACCTAGCATTAAATGCATTAAAACTCAAGAAATGATAAAGGTTTCAATTTGCGTATTGAAGGTCCTGTGTTTGTTGCTTGCTGGTACTCTTGTACCCTATCTGCGAGGTACTGTGGGAGCTCACAATCAACCATTTTTCTAGGATGTCAAAGAAAAAATAATAGAGTTTCACTAGGGAAATGAGTACAAATGACTTGAAAATGACCCTCCACCTCTATTTAAGCCTAAAAATTAAGGTTTTTTGCCCTAATTTGAGGAGGAAAATGGGATTTTGATCCTTTTTCATTATTTTTTGAGCTATGGGGCATATTTTAAGGCATTTCTCATGTTTCTGAACTTGTTTTCATGTCATGGAGCCTATTTTTGCACTTGAATCAATGTTGAACCTTTGTTGTAATCTCGACCTGAAAATTAAAATTTTCGCTCGATCTCTCGAGGGGGTAGGGTACCAGCTTAATTCCTTCCACTGGGGCAATAGTGGGGCATCCAAAAAATTAAGAATTTTTGAATTTTTGATCTGAGCAACATTGTAAATTCAAAAAGCGTCAGTCTTTGAGCCAATGTAACAGGTACCTCGCTTCAAAGATGGAAAAATATAGACAGTTAAAATTCTCTTGATTGATATTGCACACTTGAATCTGATTACTAACACCATTTCATCTTGAATCACCTCTTTTTGACTGTTTAATTAAATAATCTTCATTATTTAATTAAATTCATCAATTTGTCCTATTAATCAAATAATCACTATTATTTGGCTATTCACCCCTTTTCACACTAATTTTCATCTTATTTAATTACATAACATGAATTATTTAATTAAATTTATTATGTCCTCTCATTTAATTAAATATTCTTAATTATTGAATTACATGTCATTTGACCCTCTTTCATTAAATAAATAATTTTTTTAATGAGAATCCTAATTTCACTCAATTTGCACAATTAATTTTTTTTTTAATTATCTAAATTGCAATTTTCCCTCACCCTCCCACTTGCAAGGGAGTATTCCCTTGAAATATTCTTCCATTTCAATTCCAAAATAGAATATTCCTTTGTAACAAACTTCCTAATCTTTTAGGAAGTGTGCTTCTTTGAATCAATGAGAGCCATTGATTAACTCTTTAATCCTTGTTAACTTGCATTCTCATCCATTGATGAGAATCCTTGATCCATGCCTTCACCTCTCATTTCTTCTCATCCATTGATTGATCAAATAAATATTGATCCTTTATTCACAATTTTATCCTATAAATTCTCTTAATTTCTTTGAGAAAAGGATCCACTTCCATTTAGCAAAGTTATGCTGCACATTTGAATACTCATTTTCATCCAATATTGTATCCATTTTAGCTTTTCATTCATTTTTAGCTTATTTTTCATCAATGGAACCCATCTTTGAGCTTGTTTCAATCTATGGATTGGGAAAGGGCTGATATTCCACATTAATGAAGCACCAATCCCCCAGTGGGATGAGGTTTGAGGTATTTAACTAGGTTTCTTTATGCATTTCTTAATAGTTTATGTTTAAATGGATTCTTTGTTCTATGTTTTGAAGTATTTCATTGGGAGTATAGCTTATACAATTAGATATTTCTTAGAATCTATTGGATCTAGTGTATTTAGCTTATGTTATGATCATGCTCACATTTTGGTGCTAGAAGGAGGGTAGAACTAACCAAATTTGATAAATTTTTCTTGATTTTCCTATGTTTTATAGGTTTCAGGTAGGGCGATGCTATTGCAGTTTACCAAAGTGGTGCTTTTGAGGAGAAGTGGAACTTTTGTTATACAGAGGTACTTTTGAAATACAACAATGCTTTTGCTTTATGGAGGAAATTTTTCTTTTTCTAATAGAGTGATGCTTTTGACCTCTCTAGTTTTTTCATAGCTTCAATAGAGAGGCACTTTTAAAATTCACTAGAGTGATGCTTTTGTAGAACAACGATAATTTTGAAAAACAATGATGTTATTTCTATCTAGTAGAGAGGCACTTTTGCAGCACAATGAAACTATTGCAAGGTAAAATAGAGAATTATATTTTCATGTCTGCTTTGAATTTTTAATTTAATCCACTCTCTGATCATTTATTGACTTTTGGTTTTTTACTATAAGGCTAATTGATTTTACAGGTTTGGAGAGGAGCAAAATATTGAAGTAAAGGAGCATAGTATCACTTGGTATTTATTGTAAAAGTGTTTTCAAACATTTATGGGATGATATAACCTATCACATGTTGCTTTATTTCATGTTTGGGACAAGTAGCTTTCAATTGGGTTTAAAAATTTACAATGCTATAATTTTCAAAGTTGGTTAAAATTGAACCCATACATCCTCACCATTGCAATATTGGTTTAAAATTGAACAAACACAAATTCATACTTTAGTTTGGTGCTATTAAAATGAAGTCATCATTTCCTTTTAGGATTTAAAAATAATGAGTTTATGTCATGCTTTTTGTGCTTGTGTGAACTTTTAGAGCGTATCCACTCCCCTTGTGCTTCGTGAGATCTTGGGTGAAGAGAAACACTTTAAGTTTACAAAATTTCTTGGTCACCCAAGAAATTTCTTTGTATCCTCTCCCCTTGTGCTTTGTGTGATATTAGGTGAAGAGAAATAGAATTTTTGTTGTATTTTTTAGATAAGGGTCTGCTAATGAGATACATCTCGCAATGTAGAACTCATATAAGTGATTCTAAAAGCATGTTTACTAGTGGGCTATATATAGTTTATGAAATCAAAAGAAAGTAGCTTATATCAAGGGTGTGGTAACATGACAATGCCTAATCCTCATCCGAACATATTAGTTGGGTGGGAATGGATAAAGTGTTAAGTATCTTACGTATGGTTTATACCCCCTATGTTCACGATATCATTAAACACTTTATCTTAGCAACCTATCCTTGCTTTCCAAAACGTACTTTGAAGTAGTGCATGGGAGGCACACCAATCCCAAAAGTTATGTACCATGCCCAATTTTTGGTTAAGGCATAAAGCTTAATACTTAATTCTCTTGTACAAAGCTAGGTGTGTCAAGATGGTACATTTCCTTGAAATGGCCTATTTGACCCCTCCATCTTTATGGATTACATCATTCCTTAGGGGATGAGGTAAAAATTATGTACCTACTCTTTAGGGTTATTATGTGACTAATTTTGTTGAGCCCAACTAGTAAGTCTTGTGGAAGAAGACTTCCAAAATATCTGCATTACCCTTTGAGTTAGTAAATACATTGCTTGGTTTCAAAACAATTCAAATAAACATCAACATGTTCTTCAAATTTCAAACCCTTTGGTTAGTGTGAATACCTTTGAAAATATCTTTATTATTGCACATCTTTAAGGATATCATGTTTTTTTTAAACAATATCTTTGAGGCTTCATAATATTTTGGATTATATCTCAATTAAAATTATTCCAAGGTTAACTTAGGGACCTATGGCTTATCTCTTTGATTTCCAAAATATCAAGCTTTTGTGGGAAATATTTTTCCTTGTAGAAATTTTAGTTTGAACTTAATTAAGACATCTTGATGTGGTAATGAAGCCATCTCATTAATCAAAGATTAACTCAATTTAACACACCACACATTGGGATTATTTTCCAAAAAATTCTAGACTTCCAAAGAAACAAAATGAAAAAAGGAAATGTATTTCCAAATATTGAATCAAAGTTCTACCATCCAAACATTGAGTTCTTAAGTTTATCACTTTAAGGGTAAAGCATGTTTTTCACTACCTTTGTCTTGTAAACAAGGTCCCTCTCAAAGCATTAGGATCAATTATTATTGTGCACACAAGACTTCCCCAGAAGAAAATGAGAGAAACCCCAAGCCAAACCATGAAGAAAAGAAGACCCAAACCTAAACCTACAACATAATGAAAATAAAAGCAAAAAATCTAAACCTAATCTAATTATTCACAAAAAATATGAGTAAGAAAGTCTCAAACAACATGGAAATAAACATAATGTCACATGGTTCCTAAAAATATTCAGCAGTAACAAGGCACATGTTATGGTTTTGAACTTGGAAAATTTATCCTTATACTCAAAAAAAAGTATTCTTGCAACAAAACTTTCATATTCAGTGGAAAAACTAGGAAAAATCAACGATTGGGGAAAATTCTCAGGACCATGATTAATCCACATGCAAGTTGTCCTTCCTAGGGATCCATAATTAAATTGATAAAATTTAGAATTAACAATAAGGAAAGTGTGGATTTAAAAATTCGGAAAGCTCCCTCCGAGTTGATATTATTGGTTTTTCCTTAGCCCTGGCCTGCACTTTACATGTTTGCATATTTTTGGGCCCCTTTTGATAGCACCTTCATCTGCTTGCACCATGTGTAGACAACGTGTGCCTTTGGGAGCTCTTTTCCCTAGATTTTTATCCACGCTCTACCCATGTGCCACGTTGCATCATTCTGCGGGCACCTTTTTGGTAGACCCCACAGTCAACGCTCAGAGCACATACTACTCTACATGTCACCTCCATGGGGATCATAGTTGCAAAAGAGGGAAGAATGAATTAGTTCCACTTGTCCTCCATGTGTCATCTCCACGGGGACTTCAGTTTCAAATGAAGGAAGGAAAAATGAGAGGCCCCACCTCTATGCTAGGTGTCCTAACCGATTCTTTAGATGGTTAGACACATGTCTTCATGGGAATTTCAGTGCTTCCAATCCGGGACCACTTCCATCATTGTGAAGGTAACACTTTGTTTGAGGTAACTAAATGCCATATTTTTTGAATCTTTCTATTGCAACAGTCTTTGAGAATCATTGTGATGGGAAGCATGGCCCATGCCTGGGGAATCTTTTCGATTATTAGCTTTCAAGCAGTGGAGGGATGTATATATACTGCTTTGAATCTCTATTAAAGGGTTCAAAAATACACAGAAAAAGTGAAAATACTATAGACCTTTTTATTATTTTTAATTATTGTATTAAGACTCATAGACTGTGCCAATTTGTTCAACCTCTCTATTTATTAGTTAATTGATAAGACATTATATTGTGTTGTTTGTTGTACTGATTAGTTTATTTGCAAGACTTCTATAATTTCAATATAAATTTGCTGATTCAAATCATGTCTTGAACTCTTCTTGATTCAGTGAATGTATATGGAAGTTATGTTATGTTATTTGATTGACTTCTTAGGATTTTCATCTATGTTTTCTATTATTTTTGGACATGCAAATTGTTGAACGAGCCCTCAAATCTCATTCAAAAGGAAGATTTCCCATTCCTATATACTTAAATCTTGGCACATTTCCTTAGATTATATTTTATTTTAATATATCTACTTCCTTTTCCATTTCCAACCCCCTAGTACACGGAAGAGCCAAATTTTTTAAAACCCGGAGGTTACTCAGTTTAGCGCAATTCGTTCCCCCATTAACTGAGTTTTCCATAAGGTTGTGTGTCTAGCAATTTTAGGCATCAACAATTCTTTTTATGGCATGCATAATGGGACTTTGTTTGAATGTATCTAAATTTAAAGTGGGTGTATGAGCCATAGACCTATTACTAGATCCTAGACAACAAATAACCCTAGCCTGCTAGTACCACCACTGGTAACAGTATAAGCAAAAACCCCTCTAGTAAATGTTTCAACCCCTCCTCTGGTCCTGTTACCAATGGCTAATAAAAATTTTGTAGCATGGGATGCTAGAAGCCCTCTCATAGAACTAGTAGCACCATCCGTTTGGGCTCCTATCCCAAATTCGAATAGAGAACTGGTAGTCGGGAAAAATAATCTCGCTGATGACATCAATCCTTGGTGCTTCCCCTGCAATGAAGCACATATGCCCCCAAATTGTCCATGTGGCAATTAACAACAAAGAGTGGTGGAAAAATTGAATCAAGGTGTTGCATCATATTTAGGAGGTTATGTATATGCCTCTCCACAAATGGAAAACATAGTACTCACCATGCAAATGCAAGGAATCTACTTGGACCAAGAAATAGATATAACTCTCGATCACACGCTCTTCTCATGGATGGAAGAAGAAGAGGCGGTGTTTGCAAATGATGCGTCCACATCAAAGGTCCTGTAAGTGCAATCAGATTATAAAACTCACTCAAAGAGGAGATTCATGGGTGAACCGGTCACTCAATAGCCCAAAAGTGTTCTCGACGAAGCTCCTAGTACCTCCGCAATTGCATAGAAATCTCAGCCACATAAGGAGATTGTTATAACAAGGTCTAAGGAATAGAATTCTTTGAACCCGCTACCATTCAATGTGGTGGAACAATTGAAGAAAGCCTCTGCTAATGTTTCTTTTTGGGATATCTTAGCTGTTCTGGAGCAAAAGTTGTTGCTATAGAAGGCCCTACTGGAAGATGCAAGCACAAAGACAACAAAGCAACCATCCAAAGGAAAGGTCATCGATTCACCATCTTAGGCCAAATTCCTCACAAACAATGGAGAGGAAGCTTCTACCGAGAGTAGGGGTAAGCCTAAACTAAAACCCTTCTTCATGAATCTCATTGTGGGTAAGAAATTGTTGCACAATTATATGATTGACTCTGGTGCTAGCACCATAGTCATGCCCAAGTAGATAGATGAAGCCTTAGGACTTAGCTATGAACCTTTAAATAGAGGAGTTATGTAGCTAGATGGGAAGAAGGTTGATACTATAGGTGTCATCAAGAACCTCCCCTTGACTCTGTTCTCCTACCCTAGTATCACTATTCCACAAGAAACTGTGATCATTGATGTTCCTCCCATGTTCGGTCTTTGCTTATTCTGGGAGTTCACTACCAAGATAGGAAAATATCTTTCCTTAGATTGGTCACATCTGATTCTTAGGAATGAGCATGGAGCTAAGATGAAGATAGTGTCTGAACCTTTGCATTTGAAACATGTAGCAGATGAAGCCATGATAAATTTTGAGGCTACTCATACCTCTATCACCAAAGATGAGATGTATTGTACTAAGTTACTTGGGGATGAGAAGGCGAATAGAGATTAGACTAATGAAGAAGAGGTCATCTTGAGTGAATTTATGGAAATTGATCCTTTCAAAAATTATCATGCCACCAAATTTGGAACTTATGTTATCTATGATGAGGATCAAGTGATTTTGAAGATCATGAAGGAATTTGAGGGTGGCCAAGCCTTAAAGCTGTGGACGCTACATTTTGATGGAGCAAGATGTAAAGTTGGTGCAAGAGTTGGGATATGTTTGACATCCCCATACAATGAAAAGACACTCAAATCTTTTCACTTTCAATTTTCCTATTCAAACAATGAAGCAAAATATGAAGGCCTCGTGAAAGGTCTAAGTCTTGTGGAGCGGATGGGCTTTAAACAAATAATGGTGTTCAAAGACTCTGAGCTAATAGTTAATCAAGTTTGAGGGGTCTCTA